>VZRR01008845.1:383141-456428 GCA_013398015.1 Oreocharis arfaki | reverse complement strand
ACAGCGCCACAACTAATCACTTACAAACTTGCATATAGTACAGCAGCAATTTCACTGCTTGATTTAAAACCCTAGAATAGCTCCCTTAAAACCAAATCATAACAGACATGCCACATTAATGTAAAATATTATTTGACTGGGAAAAATGCAGACATCAGTAAAAGGATGTCTGCATAACATAAAATCCCATTAAAAATTCAGTAAGTTATCAGTTCCAAAATTTGTAGCCTGCATACGACTGTCAATCCATTGCCAAACCAATATTTACAGACTTTACTTCCATTTCCAGCACTTTAACCTCCCAATATCCAAGCCAGGTCCTAAGAATGCCCTCCTCACCTTCCTGTTTAAACTAATTCTTCCTGATTCAGCCGAAGGCTGGTTCTAATACCCACTATATATGAACCATATTTCTTCATGCTGCATTTTTCCTGGGAATCATTTTAAGGATGGACAAAATAATAGCAGCTATCCTGCTTCTAGTTCATGTTTCTCGTCCTGGGTGTACCATATAGTTCAACTGAACTGTCCACACTATTAAGTCAGCTCTGTCTATGAGGAATTTAATGGGAATTCTGCTGCAAAACATCATTATTTTCATGTCTTTTTTTTCAAAGTTCAGATAAAATTTCAATTGCATGATCAAATTGTTTTCATAGCTACTCATTTAAAAAACCCAAACATTTCTCTTCATGCACACATGCACACATAATTATCACGTGCCCAGGGGGGGAAAAAAAAAAAAAAGTACAAGAAACCAGATCTAAATTTGTCGCTCCTACCTCCCAAAAAAAAAAAAAAAAAAACAAATCATATAAAAGATAACAGAAGGCACAATACTAGTACCTGCTTGCTGGGATTTTTAAAAAATGCAAATTTTATTGCAAGAGAAAAAAACAGTTTATACATTTGCCCACAACAATTCTTAAGAATGGTCATTTTTACAGAAAATGTATTTCTTTTTAAAAATACCAAATAAAAGTTTTCTCTAACAAAGAACTCCCTATATATTTTAGTTAATTCAGAGAACTGAAAGCAATCCTGAGGAGATGCAGAGGATATAATCATGGATGAAAAAGGCTATTACAAAGATCAGTAGATCATATTTTCTACCCCTTTTTCCCTCACAGAAAGATCTACACTTGTTTCTATCCCAGCTGATATCAGTCTAATTTCAAAAACTCTTATCAGTGAAGTTTTCAAAACCTTCTTCAAACCTCTAACCCAGTCCTTAGGCATCCTTACTGTTACAAGATATTTCCTAATATCTAACCTAAATCTCCCTTGCTGTTTTTAGTCTTTATTTGTTATGCCCACACAAGTTTGGTATTGTCTAGTTTGAACAACCACTGTTCTTTACAACCTTCCTCATGGATTATATTTTCTTTAGACAACTGATCATTCTCATAGCTCACCTGTAGTGAACTCTTTTCAACTGGTCCACATCTTTCCGCTCTGGATTGTCATGAATTGAGCCTCATCCTTTCAATTATCTAGTAACAGAAATCAAATGTATCTTCTGTCAACCCAATCTTTGTACAGAAAACCTACAATGGGCAGCATTTCTAACTCAAAGGTTAGATTAGAAAAAGAAAACGCACTTCTATGTGTACCACAGTCTAGGTTATTAACGCAGATTGATACAAAGAACAACTCACAAGGGCTCAGGTCTTGATCATATTAACTACGGTGTAGAAGCAACACTTATTTACTGAAGTGCAACTATCAGTAAGAGGCTTCAACACAGGTTGTTGTTTTTTTGGGTTTTTTTCCCACAAAGAAGAAAATATTTTATGTTTCTCAAAATTAACTGATAGAGAACAGAGAACCCTGGCACACAGATACTCATATATAAATAAATATATATATAAAAAAAAAATATATATATATATATATAAAACAAAGTATGTGTATATATATACACATTTAATTTTAATCATGCTTTCTAGATAAGCTAATTTAAGACTATGATTCAATTTCACATTAAGAAAAGGGCAGAATGTATAGGAAAAAATTAATCAAAATCTCTGACACCTTATGGCATCTTGATAGTGTATACATGTTTACATGTGTCTGCGGGCGATGTGCAGGTGTACTCTTCAACCAAAGGTGTCATTGCAGTTTGTATGCGCTCTATGCATGAGACTGAATACACACTGCAGTCTACTTTGCTAATTATATCTAGCAGACTGTGGTGCTGTGGTAACAGGGAATCAAACACAAACATGTATTTTGCAAGATTATGTAGGTCTTATCCCACCCACTACTGAGTGAGAGAATTGGAAGTTCAGTTGAGTATGTCAACAGGAGTCATCCCTTTGACTGCAGTTTTGACACGACAGTAAAGAGATGAATAGATCCAGGGATTAGTTATCAGGTCCAGGAGGTGCTGCTTCACATATGAAAATGACTCATTTAAATATATTAATCAGTCCTCCTCAAGAGTTAAATTAGTTAAAAACAGATAAAATGCATTTCTCACTGTATCTGTAAGTACAGTAAATTTAGAAGCAGAGGTACATTGGAGATTCTGTCATGTTCACAGTTTTTCTTTCAGTCCAACTAAGCAACGGAATGTTGACATTGATGCTTACCCCAAATTTGTTTCTGCATCTTATTTTAGAAGGAATCTTTGCAGTTTACTCAGTCTCTGGAACTGTAGCAAATTGTCAATATTTTTGCAGATACATTTCCCAATCTCCACAGTCAGCCCACTGGACTGGAAATATGCACTTCATTTATATGATTTCCCTTTCTTTATGCTCCAGTATTTTCCTGTATTTTAATCATAGCAGGCATTTCTACATATTTTTACACCTATAGAAGTTTTTTAGTTTCAAAGCTCTTTGCTTATATAGCAATAAAAGGTGAAGCAGGATCCGAACACATTTTCTGCACATTGTATGAAGAACTCTTGCCTGTGAGATACTGAATTCCTTAACAAGTCTCCTTATGACTATATAAAGTGAGAAATTTTCTGTGTTGATGTGTGGGTGCACAAGTGTGTTTAAAGTATGACTTTCTGAAGACGTCAGCCTTAATGAACTTGAGTAAGATATACATAGACAGCTATAAATGTGGGCATGTATCTATTCACATCTATAGGTATACATATACCTATATAGATATATGTGTATATATATGCACTCACACGCCTCACAATAAAAGCCCAACAATTCAAAGCCACAGAATATAGCAACAGGCTTTAGCATATCTCACAATAAAGATTGTTGTTATAAGGCTGTAATGCTTATTAACTCCCTGTTTAAGGGAGTTATTTTTTGGTAGAGTGTTTTGGTTTGGTTTTGACTACCTGACAATTCCGCTGTGCTATTTTACAGTAGGCAGAGTGACACTAAAGTTTGGGGAAAAAATTGTAAAAACACCCTAGAGAATTATATATAGCAAACACACATGTATAATAAATATATGTGTGTGTTTGTTCCAATAATCAAGGAATAATTCAATTGGTACTCAATAATTTGTTATTTTTATCTTCAGAACATCACAGTATTTCACAGAGATCAAAACCTTCACACAGATCCAAACTTAAAATGAAGAGAGGAGCATCAGGAGTTAAAATAATTTTTTACCACAGGATTTTGTTCTATTTTTCATCCCTACCTCCATAGCTAGAAGAAAACTGTTGAGCCATCATCTTGATTAAAATGCAGGGAACATAAGTACCCATTTTATTTTCTTGTTTCAGTTTGCTCCATAGCAATAGGTTATTTACAGCACATTTTTGTCATTATTTCTAGCCGTATACTGTGACAGAAAGAATCCTGCTCCCAGCCCCCACGATGCCTTTCTAATGCGCCTGTATACGCACCTCACTTGCACCTTCCTAAACCTCCTCCTTTTAAATGAGCTTGGGAAAAGTTGTTTCTGAAACAGCAATTTAGCTCATTTTCTGAGCCTAGAGGAATAGAGTTAACTGATTTATTGCCCTATGGATGTTGTAATTGTTGCAAAACACGATGTATTCCCAGAACGGTGATATAAGTATGTCACTTGGAAAAATATGCCTCCCAGCATTCCACTGAAATTAATGAAGCATCATTAAATAGTTGCAGTTCTTAAGCATGTTGCACATCCCAGCATGCAAAGAGTTATTGACAAACTTTGAGACGTCAAGAGATAATATTTGTAGAATCATAAGCTAAATAGTGTAATAGCTGCTAAAGGAATGTTTTAATAATATCCCAAGTTTCAGTTCTGAAACATACACTGTAACTTTGAGAGCCTGCAACAGAAAACGAGAAATGGTTGGGCTGCCTGCAAGGGCACAAGTAACTTAGGAATCACCATATAGCTAGTAGAAATTATCAGGAAAAACCTCCTCCTCCCCACCCCGCCCCTCCAAAGAAAAAGGAATACTTGCCCAAGTAAGGATACTGCTTTCAAAAGGCTTCCTTGCTAACAAACAAGGACAAAAAAGAAAAAGAAATTCTAATCCTTCTCTAATACCTATTTATAATATTTTGTTAGAATATATAAACTCAAGCAGAAACAAGCTTTTCTTATTAGCATTGGTAATTTTTCAAATGAAATTAAAAAATAGGACCATGCAGCAAACATTTTCAGTATTCTCTAAAATTCAGATTTAGATGATTACATAAAACGCCAGGTTTATACTGAAAAGCTCTTATTTGAGGATGATTTTGAAAATTAAGTCACATGAAGCACATTTTCAAAAGCTCGTAAAATTAAATGAGTTGAAAACTACACTCAAATTTGGGACCTTAATTTTTACCATATGTTAAATGTTATACTGTAATCTTTCATGAAGACTAAAGCCATACTTCAGCCAAAGCTCATCAGCTGTCCAAGTGCCACTTACTATTCTGTAATGTGTCTTGACTATGATCAAGTCAGCAGAATCTTAAAGGAAAATCACAATCAGGGAGATTCACAACACTCTGAACTTGATTACACACTGACAGAATCAGGAAGTAGACCAAGAGTCCAACCTCACTTTCAGAAAGAAAATCTAACTTCTTAATCATGAAAATGTTATAGTGGACATCTAATTTTGACTTAGCCATCTGAATTAAGCGCCTCTTCTAAGCAGAGCTGCCATATACACATTACAAGACAGACTTTATGAAAACAGCTTGGTGTGACACAGATTATTTGCCCTTGTAACATGAAAAACTATCTTTCAATGGTTACTGATGCTGTGGGCAATACAAGTAATCCAGAAATAAACAATATTTATAATCTTCATTTTCTAAATCAGTTTATTTAAGCAGTGCATAAATGGAGCATGCTCAAGTTCTCATGCCAACAGGCCAACATTCCATTATATGTCACGTTTTTGTCTACGAGCTACTTACCAGTCTCCATCTTGCTGGTATTCTATGAAATATTGGAATCGTAATAGTCTGTCTTTACTTCTGCCAGACAAATGGCTGGGAACTTATTGATCGAGACTTTATTTTATATAATGAACTGTCAGTCAAAGTGCAAGCAGGTATTCTGTTATGGTTACTAAGTACTTCATTAACATTTCATATTATTTACTGTTTTTAAACTATCAGAACAGCACACAAAAGACCTTAAATGGCTATAGAAACAGCAAAAAATGGGCATGAGATATGTGAGAAAAGCTAGCAATGAGCAAGTGCTGCTGGCAAGTATATATTGGAGGCACATCACCTATACACATAAAACATCAGACATGTTGCTAAGTGTTTATATTCACTTTTCTATTAAGTGTATTCAAAATAGCTGGAATTCTTGAGTTTCTCTTTAAAGAAGGTAAAAAACTATTTAAATTTCTAAACCATTTTCTATATACTAATTTTCTCCACAGTTCAATTCCTGTCACTTCTTTAAGAAAGAAGGGGGAAAAATAATAAAAAGCCACCGTTCAATTGGCCTTCAGATAACTAATAAGACAGACACCATCTACCTGAAACAGGCAAAATTTTGTTGATCCTGTATTGATCAGATCACTAATACCATACAAAGTTTAACAACAATTCATTGACTGAAATGATAAATAAAAACCATAAATATCTGCATAACCAAATATTCCCAATCTTACATACTTCCAAAAGCAGAAGCCAGAACTGATTGTTGCATGTAGCCTGATCATATTCACCTGAAAATATGAATAGAACACTCACTTCACCAATATTCTACAGTCATTAAAGAGTACAGATGCCTCCTATACAATAACTTAAATTAACAGCATCTCTATTAAGGAAAACAACACTGACAAGCAGTATTACAACAACAACAACAGCAACAACAATAGTAATAATAATAATAATAACCACCACCTTACAGCTTCTAATTATTTAGGAAACAATGTGTAACCTTCCAAGCTATACAAAATCATGTCAAAATAGCAATAAGAAATTGAGCAAATTAGAGGAAGATCTCTTTTGGTCTTAAGTAATCTCTGAAAAAATTATTATGAAAACTCTAAGACAAAATAAAAATTTAAAAAAAAATTTAAAACTCAGCACATAACATCATCATTTCTTCCTTGTGATATGTACATTCAGGCTACAACAGTAAGTATGAGTCCGAAATACCAACTGGAAACTAGGTGGCTATGAAGGAGCTTCTCAGAAGAACTTGGAAATTATAGATCTTGAGGATCTTTATGTCATAAAATTCTAAAAATTCTAAAAAATAATTTTCTACTGAGCAATTTTCTAAATAAAGCCTTTCACTATACAAATGTACTTGATACTGAAAATTTGTATTTTAATAATTTGGATGAGGGGAAAGCAAATCATTCCACAAACAATAAAAACCTTTTGTGAGCCTGATGGGGTTTTTAATTATCTCTAACAAGAAGAGTGCTATTGTTCAGCTACACACTCTTGACTGCCATTTATTTCATTTAGAAGGCACTCATATACCAGGGTGATGGATGGCAACCTACAGTAAATAGATTTGGAATAGATTTAATGCTTGCCTTCCCAGTTAAAATTCTAAGACTTTGTGAAATGGAAAGGGGTTTGGTCCTTTATTCCTCTCCTTTCAATTGGCTATTCACTGGCTAGCTGACAGCAAAAGGAAGTAACCATCCATCATCTTCAATAGGGAGCCAAAGCAAGCAAAAGAAAATCTTAATAATGTTCTGCCAAAAACAGTAGGGAAAAGGCAGTGTAATTTTGAGATGCAAGAATGATACACAGATCCTTGATTTTTATCACACTGACTATCATCATAGAGAGCTATTCACATCTGTTATAGAGGAGAACTATGCACTTTTTAATTTACTCTTCAGTCTTGTTAGTTTGAATACCTCCTGCATCATTTTCCAAGGTAAAATGAAAGCACTGAACTCTGACCAGGACAGAACCATTTACGTAGTAAAACTTTCTTGACTGAGAGCGTATGAATGCTATTAATTTGACTTTAGAATTCAGACAAGAAAGAATAACAAGTGTCCGGCACCTCAGCACAACGATAATGATTTCTTGCATTGAATTAATAGCAATGCAACATGCCTGATTTCAGCAGCTGTTAGAAGCAGCGGGGTTGCTTCTGCCAGAATAAAGAGAGACTCCCACCTCCCCAGATAAATGCATTCAAATCAAACAGTGCATACCAACAGTCAGCAGTGCCCTGCTCTTGCGTTAACAGTGATTAATCACATCACTGATTGGTTCTCAACTGTCTTTACTTCCAGCCTCGCTGTGGACAAGACCACTGAGCTGCTCATTAAAAGAGCTGTACATGAGCTGCAGGAGGGAAGGATGGTGATCCCTGAAGAATTGTTATAATCAGTATGAGGCCTTTTCAGCACTTTATATAAAGCTTAACTGAGGTCAGGTGTCAGTGATTGCCCACACCTCTCCGGAGGCCAATACCACTTTGCGCCCTGCTACTGACAATACTGTCCAAGTAGCACAATTCCATTTTATTGGTGGAACATTTGTGGGAACTACAGCATGGGGAAAAAAAGACCATTGACTCTATGCACTTAATAAGTGGTCTGCAAGTAGTGGAGTATGGGAATATAGAAAAAATGAATAGGATATGGGCAGATAGTTATCCAGCTGTACCAACTGGGTAATTTGTCACAGGTACATTATTATTTAACCCCTCTTTCTCAGTCTGTTATTTTAGCCTTCTACTAGCTAGACATCAATTCTAAATCGCTCATCCAGTCCACCTTTATAGACAATAGAGGAAGATCTTCTATAATTAAAACATCAGAAGAAAGACCCCTGGACAGCACAATTCACTCCCTTGAGATTTTTATTTTACTCCATTGACTATTCATCCAGACAGCCCTGGATGAATAGTTTTGACCTAGCGCCTAACTTGTAGATGGGCAACTTTTGTGAGAGAAAACAAGTTTCTCTGAAAGTGAATTATTATTTCAGTCACTAGATTACTTCAAGTTGCTGATCCATCTATTTCTATTGCTGGTTCTCGGCCTGCAGGCTTTGTTCAGGTTGTCAGAAATATTTGCAATACCACTGGACACTGGACCAACTGACCATATTTTTCTGGCATAACATTGGCCTTAAAGAGACCTTCAAAGATCACTCTCCACATCCTCTCAGATGAATTTGTATTAGGTGTTGTATAGAGCCTAACTGTACTGATTTAATTAATTTATTATTCAGCCTTCCTCAAAATCACCTTCTTCCCTCCTTTCTGCTCCCTGAGCTGACAAAGGTGTTGGTAGGTCTTAAAATCAGATCTCCATGAGCTCATCCACTGCTGTAAGAAACCAGTCTTTTGAAAATTGAAAAAAACCCTAATCTACATACAAAATACTGTGGAGGTCACCTCATTAAAGTTTTGCTCTAAGTTACTGAACAGTAACAAACCAAGGAGTTTTAAAGGCATCTGTTACTTAGCCACATATCCTTGTGGATTTTGGTCTCTCTAACTCCTGACAGCTGCTTAAGTCATTACCATATCCTCATCAATGTAATCAGAACCCTAAGGCTGCCCTACCTCTCAAATTCACAATCTGCAATGCTGCTCACTTCAGTGCTTTGGGGCACATCAGCAACTCAAGCTTTTTCTGCTTTGATGTGCATGTTCTGTACCACTGACCCCAAAATATGCAGGTCTAATGAATTAGCTTTAATAGTTTTCTTACTCACTTAAATGTTTTTGTTTTAATTGGCTATACTACTATGTGTCTTGAACTACACTGAAAAGTTCACAGCATAGATGCTAATGGTGCCTTTCTAATTACTGCATAATGAACAAAGGTCTGTCTGAGCAATTTCAGAGGTTAGACTTCATAATTAAGAACGCCATTTTAATAAAAATCAACTTAAAAATTTCACACACTTAATAGAAATAATACACACCAAAAATAATATGTTTTAAATATCTGGGGATTTAAAAACACTTGTATAAATTCTTTTAGTTACACAAAATTAGTATTTTCTTCATTTCCTTTTAATCTACCTGCCAACAGCCAAAACCTCAGCTTTATCACATTGTCCCTGAAGTGCACTTAACTTGCATGGATCACTGCTCTGGGGCTGGACTTGATTTTTCTTTTCACTTACTTAAGGGAGCACTGATAACTGAGGGGCAGAGTCATGCCAGCTACCAGCAAATTTGACATCCTTGTCTGCATGGAGCAGAAGCCAATGATTGGCCTCAGGAAGCTACAATGCTTTTTCAAACTAAATTCTATTCTTTCTCCAAGGCTTCCAGTTTCATGGGTGTCAGTAAAGATATTATTTCTAAGGCACACAGAAAGTGTAGCAGCTGGTCTTATTTCATCCCCTGTGTCCACGTGCTTTGTGCGTCAATGGCATTAGCTAAAAGAGTTTTGCATCACTGCTAGTCTTCTAGACCTGAGATCATGACAATATGATAAAAGTTTAAGATTAGGATAGATGCAAAGGATGGAAAGTCCTCCCATTATGTCTAAACACTGTGGATTAGGTATGAGCAAGGTCCAACATCAGCTATTTCTATTAAAACACCAGCTTTCTTTAGGTTAGACAAATATTCATACACCTATGCTGCGCACATTGGCTGTAATTAAAACACCTGATGTTAGGATAGCTAATATGGTTAAATGAACAGCTACCAGAATAAGTGAAGTTCAACCACAAAAAGCATTGGGCATTTCATTACCATTTCAACTTAAACATATAGGTACAAATTCTCAGCAATGACATGTTGTATCTCACTCATACTCCTAAAAGGTAGCTACAATCACATTCCATTTCCTGCCAGAGTTCCATCTGGCCCTAAGCATTTTGTTTGTTTGTTTGTTTTCATGTTCATTAAATATTTCCCTTAGAAACTAAAAAGTTGCTTTAGTTGCAGAGTGTGCAACTGAGTACACAATAGCAGGAAAATCAGGTAACATACAGCTTCTGATAAAATTAACAACGTGCTACCAAGAGTTCAGGCATACTAAATGGTTTTTGACTCCCAGAAATTCACATTATATTCAGATGAGTTAAAACCTGCATAAACATTTTTGTTTGAATCAGAAGCAAGTTTTAGAAATGAATATACAGCTGGTGTTCACTGAATGAGACTTAGCTTACAATGAGCAGTGGCTTGAAAGTGCACAGACTGCTTCACACAAACCACTTCTGGTGAATGGTAAAAGGAGCTCCTGTATTCCAGGACATCCAGCACAGGACCAGACAAGAGCCAGATCCAGCAAAATTCTAAAAATTCATAAGGTTTAAATGTCAAGACCTCAGCATCAGTTGCTTCACTCTAAGGTGGTGGTGGAAGACAAGTCACATGTGCCTCGTCTGCTTATCACACTTGCAAGAGAAAGAAAAAAACATCAATGAGGTAAGTTCTTAGACTGTGAATTCCAAGCTTTTTCTACCCATATTGTTCTACACCAAAAGATTTGAAGGGCTTTGGTATGAAAAACCATGGTCACAGGCCTACATGAAAGCAGAAGAGCTAGAACAATCCTTCAGACTTCCACTTTTTAACTAATATCCAGAGATCAGGAACAAGAAAATGTAAATTCCTTGTCTCTTCCTTGCTGTTCTCTTTAGAACCTAAACACCACCACCTTCTCTTTAACAAGAACGTCTGACAAAGCATCTCTGCAAAGTTTGAGGTCTAAAGGGATACAATGAAATCTGAGGGAATTATAAATGATTTTCATAGTTCTTAATTACTGATGGAAGAAATAGATGTCTTAGCAGCCAGGCATGTGATAACCCAGTATTTTTTATATATTTTTCCTCCTAGAACCACAAATTGATGATTACTTCACCACTACACTACACTACCACCAATTACTGTAGAAAATATATCACAGCCTCATCTCTCTACAATTATTTCCCATTCTCATTTATGTAGCCTACGTAATTTCATTTAAATGCATGTTTGTGGAGATGAGGGGTTATTATTTTTATTCTTGTCTTAATGAATACTGCTTTCTTCCATGAACTTTACAATATATGCATGAAGAATACTAACTGATTATTGAGTAATCCCTAAATGGTATGGTGAATTTCACTATCTTCAAAATTAATAAAAAAATAAACAGCAAAGTGATGCAGATTTTAAAACAGAATTGCATGTCACAGGAAGAAAACATTATGGCCAGTGAAACTGTATAACACATAGATTGAATAGAGTTTCATTGATTGGTTAAATTCCACAGTTAAGAAGAACACATACGATCACTTTTTCTTAGAAGTGAGTCACCATTCCCATGGGTGAACTGATTTTTTGATGGAATACGGCAAGGGAATATCACTGAGACACAACAGAGAAAAGGACACTGTCAGGTAAACCAATATAGCTTTCTATCATGCAGAGCTGACATGGGAGTGGAGGGGTAAATGAAATTCCCAACAGTCTTCAGATAATATTCCATTTACTGTGTGTTTTTTGTGACTACTTAATGCAGCTTCTACTCCTGTCTGTAAAATCCTGTTATATGAGAAGATTTTTTCACAGACAAAAATGAGAAGGATAATAAGATTTTTTATCCGACTTCCTCATAAATGCATATTCTTAAATATACCCATTAATGAAATAATTTTTTAAAAAAATTAATTAAAACAAGAAACTACTATAAACTCAGTAAAATTTTAATTCAGAATGTGCTTAGGATTACCTCAGTTTCACTTTTGTGAGATTGGACCAAAGATAATTGTGCTTTAACATAAAAAAAAAAAAAAAGCTTTAGAACAAAGGAAGTCTTCACTCTCTCATTTGGTACATATTTACATTTAATTTTCATGTTTAAAGGACTCGTATTCCAATCTCCAAACTGAACTTTAATGCAAACTGAGGGTAAAGATCATCATCTTCATTAAGCATCAACCAGCAATCAAACAAATAAGAACATTTCAAAGTAGATTTCCCACCCTGCAGGGTTCCAGTGAAGGAAATAATAAAGTGAAATATGAAAAATAAAACTGTTCTTCAAGAAGAACAGATCTAATTAAAAGGAAGACCTAACAACTTCATGGATTAATTGGGAACCAACTGAGATAATTAGACCTCTGGGAATAAGATTACACCCATCATAAACTGCTTTTTTCACAACTACAGGTTAAGTGCTTAAAGCTTTAATTGGGGGCAGCACTAAGAGGAAAGTGGAACTTGCACAGAAGAATTAATATTTGGGGAAGCAATATCCTGAAGTACTTTGGCATCATTAAAAACCACATTATTATTTTTCCCCAAGTGCATGTGATTCTTGGAGCCAAGTGGACAACTGTGGTTGGAATTTGTACCAACCAGAAAATGCTTGCACCATTATACTTTGACCTATAAACCACATGTAGCTACTCTATACATTAGTAGTTCAAATACGGTCTCACCCACTGAGATTAGTTTAAATGAGGTGTTATTTTAACATATAGTTTCTGCAGTCAAACCATGTCTTTCAAGAGAAATATACCCTGAGAACACAACAATAAAAAAAAAAAAAAAAAAAAAAAAAAAAAAAAAAAAAAAAAAAAGAAGAATCTAAAGACCGGGTAAACTGCTGCAAAGAATAACTGCTTCTCAGAATTGCTCCAAGCACTAATTTCAGTTAAACCATTTGAAACAGATACAGTTTAATACCATAACACAAGAGTCATGGAAACTTCGCATCCAGCATCCATTAAACAACTTGGAAAGCACAGTGGGAACGTTTACTAATACAACAGAAAAGGTGGTCAGAGCTTTAATCCCCCTTTAGGGGCAGGAAAACACCTGCAGAAGAAAGAAATTCTGTATTTTCTAAAAGCTCTGTATGTTCCTTCCTTAATAATAATATTCAAGACAAATTCTTTCCAATTACAAATGTTATTTGCTTGCAAAATAACATATTTCAACACTAACTTACCATCTTTATTTCTTGACATTAATATAAACCAATTAGAAGATTGAATTCTTTGAGTGTTTCAGAACACCATGGAATACACACGGGATTGAATTTACTGTGATGTAATTTTGATGCGAAATAAGTTATATGACCCAAAAAAATCCAGAGAGTTATCAGTGTGAGTAATCATTGATAAAAGTCTAATCTAGAAAAGTTTGAAGAATGCTTTTGAGATGTCTACTTCAGTGGGTTTTAAACATGACAGAAGGTGCTTCTCTGAATATGTATGGTATAGCCCATGGCTATTTGTTCAGTGTACCAAAGTATTTTCAGGAGATCTCATGCCATTCATATTCACTTCTCTTTTGCAGTCTTTGTCTTAGCTCCTGCCATTGGGCTCTACCTGCATATTCAACCTGTAGTTATTCATTTAGGGATGATGAGTTTTTTGATGACTAAGAACTACCCTACAAGCCTGATACAGTTACCTCAGATAACAGGTATCTCGGGCAATTTTACCCACTACTCTCTTGTTTGAGATGCTGCTTAGATGTGCCTTGGTTCTTGTCTATTTTACCCTACCTCCTCTCTGTTGCTGCTACAGCTCAGGATCCTCCCTTTTCTTCCTTTTAAACTCCATCTAGTAATATGAATCTATGAGGTAGATGAATCAGGGGAGGAAGAAATTGTCCAGACCAATGGCATTCCCAAATCATATCCTACAGATGGGCAGATTCTTGATTCCCCTAGTTCTCTCATGAGTCTTCTGGTGTCTGACTATGACTACACTTTGCCCCTTGAGCTGGTACACTTCGCAATTTTTCTTGTTTAAGATTTTTTCCTAGTTCCAAAAAAAGTCTTTCACTTCATCTTACTCAAACTATACCATGGAGTGATACATTAATTGTCATAACTACAGATGTCAGTTGTAGTCAATGAAATTGTGTGATAAGTTTAGTGTAACACCACAACTTTGTAAATGGTGTTACATAGTAATGTATTCTTACTAACACTACATTGTTAGTAAGTGTCATCTAATTTGTAACTTGGTGTGAGAAATAAACATACAATAATAAAGTAAATCTCCTAGCAACCTTACCAAATACCATATAATCTTGATCACTCAAAACACAGGCAAGAATCTAAAACATTTTTAAAATACTTGTAAGTGTATTGCATCCAAAGCCAAGATTGTCAGTTGATTCTAACTATTTCTATCTGCCTTCTGGATTCAGGCACTAATGAACCGATAGCTATGAGCATGACTTTTGCTGAAATAGTGTTACGTTAATGAGTTTGGATCAGCTGCTCAAACATTTTGGCTGAAAAAGATATCTGGTCAGGAAATATATCGGGGGAGGCAAACATAAATGTTAAGCTTTAGTCCCTTAAATTTGTTGACTGCAAACACGACGCCCAAAACTTTTTGCCACATTCAGCTTGATTTGATACTACACTGCATAAATAAGACTGCATATAAAAATGTCTTTTTTTTTTAATGCAGAAACAACTGGATAAGTTCTTCTCTTTATTATACAATTTATAACCCAAATGACATCCTATGTTACACCAGTGTAAACCACTGGTGAATTTGTCACTATCATATTGAAGTCAGCATTATTCAAATCTAAAAGTTATTCCCTCAGTTGTGCTATGCCTCTGTATTATCCTGTCTGAGACTGACACAAACTCCAGTGGGGTCATATCCCTAGAATTAACATTCTGGTGTGAAAAGGCAACAGGGATTTACATATGACATTGCTTAAATTAATTCTTTCTGTTGTCTTCAGTACAGTACTTCCCTGGAGCACCCTTAGTCATTCAATCCACACAGAATGAGAAAGCTTTCTGCTGTTAGCCTATTAAAGAAACCAGAATATGAGTCACCAAGGCATGTACCTTGACTTTAAGGAAAATCTCCTCAAATAATGGTAATTATTAGATTATACCTGAATGAATTGCCCTTTGCACCTGTGAGAAGGGAAAGATGATACACCCAAAGCTGATGGCTCAGCACTATGTAGACCAAAAATGTGTTTGGAAAAGGAGAGGAAAACCATGTCTATCATCTTTTCACCTGCACATTACTAAAGCATGCCTTGGGTGGGGAAAAAAAAAAAAAAAGCATTCAAGCCAATTTAACTGTACAACGTGAAACTGAAATTTCAAACACAGTATTTTAAAAATGTTTTAGTGACATTTGTTCTATATAGGAAGCAACTGCATTTATCTAGTTGAAGTCAGACACCAGCACTTGGGATTTATTCAGCTCCTGGGTTGTATCATAAATGCCTTGAGGGAATTCACAATTCACTAAATGACGTATTGTTATTATCACCAAAAGTGAACCGTATTCAACAAAACAGTACTCAGTGGGCAGCAATTCTGCAGTGTATAATTATAGTTGTCATTTCCCATCCCAAGATTAAACATGTTTTCACTTTTCAACTTCAACAACAACAAAAAACAAACCCACCTTCCTCCATCTAAGAAAAAACACCTTAGGAAAGACCTAAAGAGATTAGTTTTAATATTTAACCGATTATTTATCTTGGTTATTTGAATAAACCCCATCTATATTTTTATTTCATTTCTGGGTTTTTTCTTCCTTTCTAGCATTACTCTGGGATGTGAGGTTTCGCCTTTTTGTTTGGTTGGTTTTTGTTTTGTTTTTCATTTGTTTGGTTTGTTTTTTGTTTTTGAATATGACAGTGCCAGCAAATATAATTATCAGCTGCATCTACATTATAATTAAGGTCCTGTTTCTCTGTTAATTACTGTAACTGCCTTGAGAAAATCCAAAAAAAAACCGTGCTCCTCCTTTTTTTCTTTTTTTCATTTTTAGCAGTATAAAACACTGTGTAGCTCTAGTTCGTGAGTTATGGCATTTGATGCAGTATTGTTGGCATCTTTAGCTAGCTGAAATCCTCCATATTTCTCACCTAAAGACCTAAAGTCATGTTCTATTTGAACATTCTGTGTGTAACTTCAGAAAATAATCTCTCACTTAACAGACTTTGGAAGTCCTCGCAGATAGCTAGAACGGAGTCCTACACTTATGTCAGAACTAAGGGCAACAGACCTAACTCATTGCTAAGGAAGCTTAGATGTGTTTTCATATATGATACAACATGATATTCTTTACTGGTATGACAGGATTGGAGGGACTCTCAGGAGACATTGAACATGCAGCGATGAATCCTATTTTATGGTTGTATTACACCTCCTGTAATTCAGAGAGCATTGATGATCATGCCTGTACAACACCAGTGAACACATGAAATACATCCTTGAGAACGCATTGTCTGACATACCCTTGGAATAATCTGCAGCATAGACACATTTATGCAATGCTGAGGAAATAGGTGCTTGGCCCGGCACCAGTAAAATGTGACCTAGTACATTTGTGTGGTGCTGTGCCATCTGATTTATTTGCTTGCATTAATATCAGCTCATATATCCATATATCAGAATGGATATATTTCATTATTTTATTTATATAATAGCTCAGTGTGGAAGCAATTCTGCTACATGTCTCATGATATCAAAAAATAGCTGTGCATTTCTGTGCTAGAGGAGGAAGACGAGTGATAACAATTGTCCTGAGGATACAAAAAACCCCACAAGACAAAGACTCCCATTCTGTCTCTTAAACTCCCTTCTTCTTTTTTTCTTTATGACATGCCCATGAGATTTGTGACAGGATAATTCACTCACTGTTCATGTCTTCTCAAGTGAAATTTTTAGCAGCCTACTTGGCTGGGTGGGTATTTGTTGTTTCTTTTTGTTTTTCTAAAGAAGAGATGTTCCTTAAAAACTTTTGAAGGTACAGTTTTGTGCCCATAAAACTTTTAGCAGTGGTGGTTAGATTATGAATAGAACTATGAGAGGTGGTATCTCTGACTACAAAATATGGATGCAAATCGAGTAGTCAGATGCAGTTATCCCACTGACCTAGTTTGTAGGTAAGGAATTCTGCATCTGTTCCTCCACCTTTCTAACAACATGCAATTGGTAACTGAGTACCAGAGCAATGAAAAAAACATACATGCACTCTCAGAAGAAATTTGTGTGTTTGTAGAAGAGTAAGAAGAGAACATGAAGTTGCTATCTGCTTGGATTCACCTTGGGTTAACACATACTTGAAATGACAGTGATTCTAGAGTTCCTTCCTGCATCTAACTGCAGATTTGAACTCTGCAGCCTTTCTAATTGGTCTTGCTTGTCACACTTAATTTGTTCTGATTTTATTTTAAACAATTATTAAATACAAATGAAAACACTAAAAGCTATTTTGCTCCATTAGCCTTGTGCATTCCACTCTGGTATTCAGACCCTACATCAACAACTGCTGCAGCAATACTGTTTCTTTCAGGATAAAGACAAAACATGGCCTACATCCAACTTTTAATCAGCTGTACAGATGGGTTTATTTCACAAATGCACTAGGCTGCACAGATGGAAGTTCCTGAATGCCTGACAAGGTGTTAAAATGGTTACTGAGACTACAAAGGAATAAAAAAAAAAAGTAGCACTGGAAATTATAATTAGTAGGGACTCTATCTCTTAAGGGCTTATTAGTTCAGAACTTAAATTTTGTCCTTCATGTGTGGGAAATGGTTTACTGAGGGGAACACTTACCAGATTAGCTATGATAACTGCTTTCTATCCCTTAAGAATACACAGTCTTAACAGATATCTAACTTAACTGTTATACCTGATATAATACTCAGTGAAACCAGCCAAAAGCATGACATAACATTTTTCACCAGCCAAAAGCAGAACAAATGGAGCAGCTTTTTGTGCTCAGTGGTATACTGAGCTGCAGTTTAAAAAATAAACAAACAAACAAACAACAACAACAAAAAAACAAATAAACAAAAAACCTGAAAACCTGCAGATATCAGTCAAAGAAAATAGCTTCATACATGCTTAATGGTATTACAGTTTAGAGCAGTGTTATTACAAACCCACAGATTTTATGCCTAAAAAAGTTAACTGAATTATCATACTTGACTGAATAGGCTACAGCCTTTATCACCTCGTGGAATACTATGCCAATTTACTGTCATGATGCCAAATGTTTTAAGCTGTTTTGGAAATAAAACAATAATAAAAGAGGTCATGAATAGCTGTGATCATTACAGAGTCCTGTGCTCTTGTTTGCAAGAGTGGAGGACTGCAGAGACAATGATATCTTTATGCTAAGACCACCAACATTTTTTTCCATCTTTAATGTGATGCATTTAGGGGCATTCAGGGAAGATATAAGTGCTTCTCAATACCTTCACATAAACTGAGTTGGGGACAGTTCTGTATGGATGAATCAGGAACAGACTGTCCTAATGCACTGGAAGCTGCACTGTAATTTTATGCAGAGCTTTGTGCTGAATATTTTATTCATAATATACTCTTGGGAAGATCTCTGATCTTTCAGAACTATGAATAAGAAATGTTTATTGTCCCAAATTCTAGTTTGTCTTCCATGCTAAAGACTTAGTTCAGCGATGAGCAGAGTACATAAACATGCAAATGTGACACCATACAGACAGTAGAGAACTTTCAGTGGATCAGATTCAGATAAGAAAAAGAATGTTTTCCTAGATCCCAAAACATACAATGACCAAAAATGGCAGCAGTGCTCACTTTAAAACATGCATTGGAATAGAAGAGAAAACAGCATTTAGAAGTGGACGTTAAATTCAAAAGAACCATGGTGTGACCAGCATAGTGGAATAAACATAAAACAAATAAAATAGGTGACACAGAGAAAAAATATTTCATAGTCTGGTGTTTTTTTAATAGGAAAAAATGAAGAAGATATAGAAAGCTTTAGAAGCCAACTCCATTCTAATTGTAAGAAAAGTAATACTGTAGGAATTCCATCTGTATGAATTTGGATACAAAAAAATAAGGCAGACATGAGTAGGAAGAAAATAATGTAATATAGATTCATGGAAACCAAATCCTACCAAATTAATACTATTCTTTTTGACAAGATTTCCTTACATACAATAATACATATTTGAAAAAAAATAGTAGTTATTGACATGAAATAAGTAAATTAAAATAGTTAATAAGGAATTGTTGAAATGTAAAGGTGAACACAGATTCATTATCAAGCGAATTTCTTTCTACTAGTATCCATCAGGTCCCAAGTCCTGGCACTGTGATTTCAGATTTTTATGAATGGGTAAAACAAAGAAAGAAGGGATGAAGTTCAGTTCACAGATGAAACAAGGATTAGTGGAAAGTGAATAAACAAAAGAAGTGACTGATAAGAAGGAATTCTGAATCACACTGGAATCTGGCATCAATGAAACTATGTATTCTAGCATGACCAGATGTAAAAAAAAACCCAAAACAAAACAATTAAATGTCGGATGGGAGTGATGGTGGTTAATGAACAAACAGAAACCCTCGCAGAGCATGTTTACACAGCTGGAGAAATGGTAACATCCAGGAGGATTAGAGGACTGTTACAGAAAATCAGCTGAACATGAGCTCCAAATACAAGACCGTGTGCTGGTTTTGGCTGGAGTAGAGTTCACTTTCTCCAACAGTAGCCAGTACGGGGCTATGGAGAAACAGTGTTGCTAATTCAGGGCAGGCTAGTGAGTTAATTCCTCATTTTGCTGTGCATTAATATGTGGCTTTGGCTTTACCTACAAGACTTTATCTCAACCCACAAGTTTTCTCATTCTCACTCTTCCAATTCTCTGCTCCATTCCCCAGGGGGGAGTGAGCGAGTGTCAGCATGGGGCTGAGTTGCTGGCTGGGGTTATACCATGGCAGACAGCAAACAAGAACACTTAGGCTATATTCAAAATACTTACATGGTAACTGCAGATTACTCTATTGAAATTTAACCATGCATTAGGGGTTTTTACTGTATGCAGGGTTGACCATTAGTAGAACACGGTGCTTGTCTTTGCATCAGGAAGAAAACTAACGGAGGGAAGTTTTCAGAGAAAGAGAAAAACAGAAGACAGAAAGAGAAAAACAGAAGACAGCTTAAAGGCTCAAGAACTGCACCTGAGAGAATCTCAATAACCCCAAACAATAACCTTTGATTGTATTAGGAATTTTCTGATAGGAGATGCTTTAGTCTGGCAGACACAAGTACACCAAGATTAAATGACTAAAAAATTCAACATATCAAAATAAAAGCCACTAATATTATTTAAACAGTAAGTTTAATTATTAAAATAAAATTTAAATGTTCTGAGAGATTCACTTTAATTGATTATTTTTAAAGTAAAAATATTTTCCTCTGAAAGAGAGGTTTAAATTAAAGGGGCAATCAATAAGAGGAAATCCTGCAGCCTTTGTAATGGAGAATTGCATGTTAGACTATCACATGGCCTCTTCTGTCTTTGTAAACAACAAATAATATCACTGATGTGTTAGCAATTTCATTTGGTAGAATACTGAACTAGATGAAACCTACATAATGCCTGTGCACATGACAGGATCCAGAATATTCCTTAGGAGGTAATATTGACACACAGGTGTCATTCCATTGTTTAAACTAATTGAAGTTAACATTTTAGTCAATATACGTAATGGCTTAATACTATTTTACAGAGTAATCTAATGAAATGTAATTACATTTTTTTGTTTCTGAGGTTGATTTCAGCATCAACTTAGGTGTAAATAATTTATACTCTGTAAAGAATATGAAGTTATTAAATAATTTTATAGAAATTTATTACTTCATTAAGGAGTACAAATGGTAGATTAAGCCTTATCACCAAGAGATTCAAGACACAGCATTTCAAGAGAATATATTTTATCTGCATGGGGGATCAGATGTAAAATTATACACCCCAGAGATGAGCAAATACTACGATGGAAGACTTTCAATGGAAGTATCAGCAATCCAGGAGGTTATGTTACATTTCATCAGTATCTACCTCTACATTTAAAAGAAAATTGCAAGGTGATGATGTGCTTAGTAAGGAATAGTGATAGAGAGTGGAGTGTAATGCTGATGTGCCATCACACAAATAAGAAGGAAAATCAAGACGCAAATCACTGGGAATTGCTTATAATCTCATTAAATATTTCCCCATGTGAAAAATACTATCCATTAGACTTTGTGACCTTTGCAAACTTCATTTTGAGTAATTAAATTTTGCCCAAGTCAGACATCCCCAAACTTAGATTTGTCTGACAGGACAATCAATTACTCCATAGACTACCTAATGCCAAGTAGCTGGGAATTATATTTTTTTTTGAATAATAATATTATTAATAATTCTTAGAAAATTCCCACCCTTAATGAAACATTTCTGCTTCTTACAGAAACATTACGAATGGCAGTTCAATGTCTTTAGAATATAGAAGGACAGACGTCAGTGAAATGGAATTTAATTCAAACATAGTCTTTATTTAATGTAATTTTAGATGTCACATCTTAAGTCACCTAATGTAAACTACTTAAATGTCCTTAGCTGCTAGCCTTTGGAGAAAACCCATAGAGTGCCAGATGTAAATGACCACCTAACCTTTTAGAATTTATCCTCAGAACCACTTGTATCACTAGCCTGACTACAGAGGAGACTTAAATGACTGTAGTTGATATGAATCTAAGAATGCTCTCCAACTCCACATTCTGTGATGCAAGATGGTTGCCTTAGTAAAAAAAGGGGCTCCGTTAAGGAAACAGGTCAGAGAGAATTTAAAGTTTATGCACTTTGTTGAAGTTTTAGAAACATCCCACAGACAATATGACTTCTCACGCAGCGGAGGACTTTATTTCATCAGGGAAAAAGTACATTCACTGAAAGCTGGGTCTAGCAAACCAAACTGGGTGAAACACAGAAGACAGACGGAGAAGCAGTCCGGTACTCTTCCAGGTCAAATTAAAAACTCACATCTTCCAATGCTGAATTTTCATCTAGCTAGTCATGAAGTACCATGAATGATAATATGAATGAAAGTCTGCAACTACTGAAAAAGAGCTAGCATCAGAGAATACTTCAAATTTGACATTTATCCAAAAGACATCCATATGCACACCATAGTGTTACAAGAGATGATGGCTGAGAAACAAGTCCTTTGTTCCATGCTGTTGTTAGCAAAAATTATAAGACACAAAATGGAAATTACTTTTTCATGAGCAATACTACATTTTTGACACTTATTGGCTGGTGAGCTATTAAAACATAAATAAAGTATCTGAGGGTTAGAAGACGAAGAGTCATCTATCAAACATATCAACATATTATGCACTTTATGAAGAAGCAAGCAAGCAAGTCCAAACGAAAAGGAATATTCTGAGATGTGCTTCAGCAGTATGTGATGCTTAAACACACAACTGAAACAGTCTTGTGTGTAACTGACATGCATAAACAGCAAGGAAAAATGGAAAAAAAAAACAAAACAGTCAGGAGAGAGACATTAGTACTACCGATCGCAGTAAAACCATGTAAGTTTTAACATATCTAAACTTCTGACTGAAAATAAAACTGTTTCTTGAATAAGCATTCACTTGGATGTCAGTAAGCCAAACCCAGTAAATTACAGTCATCCCTAGAAAAAAATTTATTTTTTTATTTTAAACATGGCTAGCAGAAAAGTAGATGGGTTTGGTGGCTGGCTTTAGCACAGTAATTATTTTGTTATGACAGTTACTCAAGATAACAGAAAACCTGGTCCTCCCAGCCTGTACTGAAGCCCTGACCACCAGGACAGAATATAAATATTCTCTACTCTTCCTATACAAATCTCTTATAAAATCAAGAATGCAGCACTCTTAGTCATGGAAATAAAGCAAATGAGGCAGCCTAACAGCAGAAGCACAGACTGAGGTGAGAGAAGTCTGTCTCCAGTTCCAACACTCAAGGACGTTATCCAATGTTGTTCAAATGGAAAAGGAAGAAAGAAAAAATCTTGAAAGGATATCTCCTGTCTATGTGAACATCCCAAAAGAAGACAAGGAGCCATGCTTTCTCTGGTGCTGGTTTCTTTAGGACCCAAAAAGGTTTTTTATGTTAAATATCACTTTCCTATCACTGACACTGGACGAGAACATAACAATAAAATAAAGTGGTCTTATGATTTATTTTCATGGGCATATGGTCATTCACTGCATGTTTTGTTCTGCACCTGTCACTGACATAACTATACCCCCTCTAATCACAATTTTGTTCAATTCCCCCAGCATACGCTGGTAAAGGGCGCTGCAGTCAGTTACGCATAGCGCTGGACACATGGTCTTCACCAGGACACTGATAACAAATTATCCAGCTAAAACAAATCTGTGCAAAGATGTGCAAGAAGACTATTTTCAAGAAGATGGCTATGCTGGACAAATGACGGAAAAGAGAGAAATAGGACAAGATAGTCTGGCACTAATTCTTTTAGTATACCATAATGGACATTGTACTTGTTGAAAACCAGGAGCAGACTACTCAATACATATCTTGTCATACAAATCAAAAGAAAGTTTTTAACTCGTGGAGGTGAACCTTTTCACTTCATGGGAACAAATAGAAAGCTTATTTCATTGTACTTTTTATGCTTTTTTTTCCACATATTTTACGTATTTTGCATTTTTACGTATTTTTTACACATTATTTTCTCTTTTTTTTTCAAGTGGGTTCCACTGCATTTTATTTTGGTAAATACCTGATTCGGTTTTTATTTATTAACAGCTTCCTTTCATCCATAAACATAACTTGGTGTCTTAAATTTGAAAGCAGAAAAAAAGACAGAAGTCTAATTTCTCTGAGAAAAAATTGCATTGGAGATTTTAACATCTCGTAGTGTTCGATTATTGAAACTTTATTTTCATTGGTTATGAAAAAGAATACCACTGCATTCAAGAAAGTAGATTAAATGCTATTAACTTCCATACCTTTTTAAACAAAGTAATCTGTTAAAGTGATAATGGACTTTAAAGTTAAGTATTCTCGTTACATTGTTTTTTACATCATTGTGGCTTCCCTGTTGGCCACATGAATCTCTAAACCTGACATTGTTAATTACAATTATAATATGTAGTACATGAATACTTGATTAACTTCATACTATATTTAAGGCAGACCAAAAGGCAATTGAAGAATTCTATCACCAAACTTAAAGGGAAGTCCAAAAATACTGCTTGCCATTTCATTCATTTGGAAATGAGCTACACAAGATTTCCAGAGCAAAGCTACCATCTATTCAAGCCTTGAAAATTAAAGTTTAATTTGAAAGGCGATCGGCTAATTCTACAGGCAAAAGACAGGCACGAGCACTCGTCAAAAACTTATTGATGGGAAAGGTCTGAAGCTGTCGTGCTTTCACACGTATACCCCAATTTAGATTTTTAGTTACTTTTACTTGAAAAATTGGCTCCGACTCTCCACATGGCTTGAGGCATAGTTTCAATACTCCTTTTTTTGTGTCAAAAACACCTGTCTTTTTACTTTAGTGCCAGAAGGGCTTAGCATCTTGTCAGTGAAGTAACACAGCCTGCACATTTATAGGTGTCACTCACTTTGCCATCTGTTTTTTAGGATAACAGTCACCACTATCAGCCAGCCCCTTCAGAGGCTCTAACAATCTTTGTGGATTAAGGTTGAGATTTACAGTAAAGAACAGCTAGGGGTATCCCACCTCTTCAACCCATTCTATGTGTCCTTTAACTATAATTCTGTGGATACCTCATCCTATACGAATTCAGTAACTAACCCTCATGCAAAGTTTTTTTATCAGTAGCATCCTACCACTTTTTTAAAATGTTACATCAAATAACTGTCAAACAAATGCCTGGAATCTCTGCACACTGCACGCATATAAATACCAGTTCTTGTACCATGTCCAAACCTAGCGCACAAGCAGCTTACTTCTAATCTCAAGAAACAGGAGTAATGTCTCCAATAATACTAAATTGCATTTCATTGATAAAGTTGTTAATCAGACAATTTGACTAAAGAATTATTAATAAATAAATATAGCATGAAAATCCAAGCTTAATTTAACTGTTAGTGACAAAAAGGGGGTTACTTTAAAGATTCTGGGGTTTAAATTTTCCTTCCCAGAAAGTACAATTTGTTAGTCCATACTTCTTATTAAAATAAATAAATATACAAATAAATAGTGCCACAGAGCACATGCCTCTGATCTATCAGTGCAGCTAAGAAATTTTCTATAGATGTACAGGACCAAAGTCAGAAAAGAGAAAGATACTGATGCAGTGGTGACAGCTCAATATGGCTGTGAGAAAATGTATAAGCTAATGGCTCTTAAGTTGGAGTAGTAGAAAGAAAAAGGTTTTCCCTTGGAATAGCATTTTAAGCATGTTCAAATGTTTGCCTTTATCAGCAACTGCATAATCCTAAAATATGAGACAGTTTCAAGTCTTGCAATAGAACTAAATGGAAGAGGTAATACCAAGCAAGTATCCTGATGGGACCTGATATCTATATTCTTCCATAAACTATATGACCTTGATGATTCTTTGGCACATAAACACTGTTTTATTCTTCCTCTGACGTTAAGATATTAATTAAAAAACATTTATGTCGCCTATGGTTTGTCCTTGGCCTGGAAGGAGTACTTTATGAGTTCAATAACAAGGGATGGCCAAATGAATGCTACAAAAACATTTCTGTGTTAAAATCTTGGCAAGGGCTTTCTAATTGTTGTGTTTTGGTTGTTAAAAGCTTAATGTCTTCAGGTCTGAAGGAACACAACGAGAACAGATTACAAAGGTAAATTTTCTGAATTAGCTGAATATCTTCCTGATAGTTATCTGAATGTATAATCCTGTCCAAATTACCTGGAATAACACACCCTCCTCTTCTTTTTCTAACTCATGCATCATAATACACAATTCATACCTTATTAGCATCTTCATTACTTTCCTTAGAGTAGGACATGTGTAAGGGTGGACAATGATCAGTGAGACTGCCCTGAGCAGCTATAAAGTTTCAGTTGATTTCTCCTCCTTTCCTTTTATGAAGCAGGCAGACAGATGCAGCTGCTGAGCCACATTTCTCCGTAGCTGAGCTGCCTGTCTGCCAAGCCGGTTAGTTAGAGAGTTTGAAAGCAACAGTAAACATGCTCATGTTGACAAAATGAATTTCTAAGCCAGAATATACTGTATGACTGAGAAAAAATATTTTATACTAAATCTGAGTGCAGACTGGAGCTATTTAACACCACCTTTTGGAATGTCTAAAGAGATAATTCTGCTCTCTCCCCTGTTACATTACAGTGATTTGTTTCAGCTTCCTAAATGAAACCTGTTCATTTTTCTGATGGGAGATGGCAGATGCTGTCCAGTCTTTCCCTTCTACACCAAACTCACTGGGTTGGGTTCTTCCTCTACTCCTCTTCACACTAAATCGGCTGTGTTAGTTATTTATTGGTGAAGCCATGTCTCTGTTACGAAAGTAGTATATCTTAAAAAGTAATGTAAGCAATCATGTTAACATGGCATCGCCAGGACTCTGCAATTACAGTTGTCTGCATGGAGACATTTTTTTGGTTGTCATTAGATGTTGGTTAAGTGGCGGTCTTGGCAGTGAGTTGTAGCTGGCCGGTGCTTTTCCACTAGGCCCAATTTTCTTTCCATTTTTGAATTGGAAAAGAAGCTGCCTGAAATTCCTCAGCCAAGTCAGCTTGTTCACTACATTATGACATTTAGGCTGTGTGGGTGGAGGGGGTTGAGAATGGTACTGCCTTGCCATCTCTGTAAAACATTTAAGTCTCTCACAGAGCAACATAGCAGTGTCAGCACAGTGCTCTCATTACTGTGGAAATATTACATGTAGCCATTAGTCTTTTCCCTTCAATTAGTGACAGCCAGTTAGGCTGTGCCCTCAGCCTGCTTTAGCTGTTGGCAGCATTGCCAAGTCAAACCTGTCTCCCACTTGAAAAGTAAACTGGGCAGACCTACTGTTCACCAGCCACACTCTTCGCATGTGAAAAGGGAAACAGGACAAGGGTATAGACTTGTTTGAAAATACCATGTAATTAAGTTACAGGTAAGCAAGTGGCACTAGAAGAGTTAAGGAGATCTTCACAGCATGTAGATGACACAGTGTTAAAATGATACAGCGTCTGGAATGGCATTTCACAGCTTCTTTTACCTTTTTTTTTTTTTTTTTTTTTTGTTAGCTTGTTTTCAGAGGTGTGGGAGAAGTTATATACAATGGGACAGGTCTGAATTAAGGAATATTGTTATGAGAGCTGTTTTATTTTTTTCAACTGGACATATTGGAACTGATTTGAAAGGTCAGCTAAAAGAGCAGTTCTGTCTTCTGCAGATGAAGTCCAACCCAAATTGGACAAAAACGGTATTCTCTAGCATAAGTGATAAAGGAAATGCAAAGCTGGAGTTCCTCTGATAAATCCTGTGGGGCAAATAGTCTACTAAAATAAATGGCCATAACCTAACTGATGTTGAACAGAATCTCATTTTATTCATAGAGAAAGAGATTTGGGTGCTATATCTGTACAAAAGATCCCCTAGGCAGCTGGTACTGAGATATGATCAGACAAGATCAAAGTTTTCCTATGTGTTAAATCAACATGAGATTTTAGATGTAAAAAATTATAAACTTTGGAGTGTTCAAAATAATAGCTCAGAACTGCATTTCTGCCATCTTGAACACAGAATCAAAAAGCTTGAAGCCAGATAATAGTGAAAGCTTAGTGTAATCTGTATACTTTGGCTCTGAAAACATGATTTGAATTTGTATTTGTGCTGAAATTATTTTACAGTTTTGTTTTTCCAAATGAAACAAAAAGCTCATGGCTGTTAAACACCTGAGTCCTCATAAACTCCATCATTGCTTCCATTTTTCATTTCATGAAAAATTCCTACATTCTTTTGAATGTTCTCTCTAAATAAACTACCCCTGTTAATCATAACTGGAATGCTGAAATGTATACAAGCTATTAAGATCTATATTTTGTAAGAGGTCAATGAATTAAACTACCTTTTCAAAATATCTTTACAAAATGAAAATAAACTACATTTCTTACAGCTTCAAAACCAACAATCCTAGTTTGTCAAACCTGGCAACCCAGTTAACTGCTCTGTCATGAAATACCATATTCAAATAAGACTTCTTTAGGTTATCCTTTCATGTGAAAATACCGTATGTGGTTTTTACTACTAAAGGTCAGGCAATTGAGTAGTTGAATTGAATAACAAGCAGTGATCAACATACTGGAAGTAGTCTGCTATCAAAAGACTTCTGCTAAATGACAGATGGCTGGCAAGTTGCAAGGTGCCCACTACTAAGATAATATTAAAAAAAAAAAAAAAGGAAAAAAACCCCAAAAAACCAAAAAACAAACCCCAAACCAACAGAAAGAAAATGTATGAGCAAGAATCATGTATTAACATACCCATATTGGTCAGTCACCTGTGGGCATTTGACCTACTTCTGTGATGTCCTCCTACAGTGATACAAGCTTTTCTTCTTCTCAGCAGGTAGTAATCTTCCAGGAAGAACTGCTGAGAACTGCAGGTATCCCTACTTGCTGATCTACCAAATTGTTTTCGGTAATATGGGCATTTCTGCAGTGTATGTACCTTTTGCTCTCTCTTAATTTTCAGTTTTCTCCTGACAATCTAGAAACAATATAGCACAAGAGGAAATGGACTCAAGTTGTGCCAGGGGAAGTTTAGATTAAATATTAGGAAAAAAATCCTCATGGAAAGAGTTGTCAAGCTTTGGAACAGGCTGCCCCGGGAACTGGTTGAGTCATCTACCCTGGAGGTACTTAAAAGACAAGTAGCTGTGGCACTCAGGACATGGTTTAGTGGTGAATTGGTAGCGATGGCTGTGCTTTGACTCAATGATCTTATAGGGGTTTTCCAACCTAAATGATTCTGTGATTCTATGATAAGGTCTGAAAGAAGGTCAGCAGCTGCAATGGCAAGGTTCTATGCACCTTCAGTATGCAGCATGCTCAGCATTATTTTTGTATATTTTATAATCATATAATACAGGTCAATAGTAGCTTGAGAGAAGGACCCTTTTGAGCTTGATGTTTGATTTATGTTACCTTTCTGTGTATTTCCCACCGAACTACCTATGAAAAGTAAAGAAATTCGTATTACCAAAAAGCTCAGGGATTCACTTGCCTACTTCCACTTCCAAAGTGTGCTCATTTAAGCCTAATATAAGCAGTTGCTCCTAGCTGCCAACGTGCAACTCTATCCATTTTCAGCTGTTTAGATGCATTAAAAAAAATTATCCTACTTGTTTAAAAACAAAATAAAGAGGTTTTATATTCACAGTCTAGTAAAGATCCCCAAAAATTAAGGACAGATGTTTCTCTGAAAATGTCCCTCTCAAAAATAACTTCATTATGTCCTTCCTTCTCTTTTCTCAAGTTTCTAACAGAAATTAGAGTGAAAAATCCTTCTGAATTTGTAACTCAGGTACTAAATGAGAAAGAAAACAAAGGCTTCATAATATAACCCAGTTGCTTCTAACTATATTTGTGGAGTAGGATGTTAAGAATATTAGAAAACCCATTCTCTGTCATGATAATAATTTCATATTTTACCACTGTAGGTCAGACATAAAAGAACAATATAAGTTCCCACCTCAAATACTCTTTGGGACTGATTAATACAATTATACACAGATTTGCACTGCAACAAATTTCCATCTAAAGTCAAAACAAAGTTTACAACTGCTCTAGGCTCTGCACATATTAACACTTCATTATGAATATTAATGAATTACTCTTTATGACCGATTGCGATGCAAACAATACTTGTGTCAGAATTTATAAATACATTTATTTCAAGATAAAATACACGAATATTAACATTTAAAAAGTCTTTCACAATGAAGTGAGTAAATCAATTTAGACATACGTCACAATGGTTTCACTACTGATTTTTCACAACCAGGTAACACTATTTTTTCACATTTATTTCTAATGATCACAAGAACTCAGTAATATTCTAGAATTTTACCTCTATAAAATCCCTTGGGATTTGGTTAGGAATCAACACAGTTCATATTAGTTACATCATGCACGATTCATCATTCTAATTTATCAGTTAAAAGCAGACTGATACTGAACATTTTTGCTGATTACATTTTATACCACCAGGCCTAAGACTGTGTCGTAGTAGGTGGAAGTTTCATCATTGCTTGATTCATTTTCCCCGCAACTGTGAGGTTTTTTTAATTGTTAACATGATGATTACAGAAGTAATTTGCAGGTTGAAAAGCTGATATCTTTGTACTTCCAAAGCAAGCTTGGGAGAAAAGATACTGCTATAAAATCTTCTCAATACTGAATAGGCTGCACTGGCTCTATAAATGCCATCTGAGATTTCAGCTCCCATTGCTTGAATTGCAGGATTGTTTAAATATACTCCTAAAACACAGTCTGTCAAATAACAGAAATAAAGTAATACTTTAAATACAGTTTTTGAATGGGGTGGGGCATGGGTGGGGCTAATATGTCTTTGACTTCTCTGTTGCTCAGTCAGGAAACATGGATTAAATACTTGTGTTTTGCCAAGGCCGGGTAAGGTAAAGAGAGAAAAAATATTTTCTTCTAAATTTCTTTTTGCAAGAATAAGCCATAGTAGAGGCAATTATAAGAAAAAGCAAATAGCTAAAAAGACAAAGAAGGAATATTACCAGCAATTACACCTTTTTTAATATTTATTTATTCATACTATAGTGAAGACTAAATCAACAGAGAGCTCTTTAACAAAAGAGTCATCAAGTATAGAAGCTTTTACTAATCTCATGATATACTTACGATATTGAGGTTATTTAAGTGAATTACATAGTTTTTCATATGGGATCAATTCTGAGTCCACAGTAAAGTCAGGAGTGAATTTCACTACTATGAACCAAATGGATATAATTAATTATGGTGCCAACCACTCTAGAAGAGGGCAACATGCCAGCAGAAGACTGAAAAACGATATGTTGTTTTCTGCCTTCTGCCATAATGGCAATTGTTTCCTTGAGCTCAGTTTTGCCTCTTGCTTTCAAACAGATGTGTGATCTCCAGTACAAGAAATCATTTTAAAAGCCAGCAAATTCAGAAAATGTAATAGATATTGCTATCGCTTTGCACTGCTGCTGATGCAGCGGTGAGCTACTGTGAAACACCTACCACATGGAAAAGCATTCATGAGCTGTATTAAGCAAGCATCCTTGTCCGAAACAAATTTACGATAACTATCACTCTAATTTCACACCACTGCAACTTCATAATATTCTGAAATAGGAAAGCTTCATCTCCCGACTCTACAGAGCTGAGCTATTAGCCATGCATTAGAGGAGGGACTGGAAGTCCCACCAGCAACTTAATGCAGCCACTGTAGCCAGAGCCATGCACTCAATGAAGCAGTACTTTTCCTTTTGCTGTCAATCTTCAGTACCAGAGCAGCAGGGTTTTATTTTATCTTTCCTTTTTTCCCATTTCACAAGGGTATTTAAAATTTGATCACAACAATGGTTCAGTTCATATGCATATTACAAACTGCTTTGGGGACTGCTCAGTGCAAAATGGGCGGATAATGTTACAGATTAACTTGACTTTGGAGTGTGAACTGTCAGCTATATCCTTTAGCTAGGGAAAAGATTTTAAACACTACCTGGAAAATTGGGAGGCCTAATCTTTCTGCTGTGCTAGCTTGCAGTATAATCCGAATAATGTGAATGTGCTTTCCATCTGACTGAGGCAGGCATGCTGTTAAGTGATTTGAGCGATTTGCCTGGTATAATAACCAGTTTTTCTCTGTCTCTCTGGATGCCAGGAACTTCCTGAAAATCTTTGCCTATGGCTTGACACAGACTGCTGAGTAGCCACAAAACTGTTTGATAAAAGCACCAGTTTTGTCCAGTATAAATCAATAGAATCCCGCTGCAATAGCTGTATTTGACTACAGCACTCAGCTGTTATCAAGTAGGGGACCTGTTCTGACTATTTTAACTTCAGAGTACATATCTTTTTCCCAGCTGGTCTTCAGCACAGCAGGAATGGCTGTGGTGTGTGCTCAGTGTTTTAGCCAAAGAATGTTCAACATTCACAGTGCTCTACTGGCCTCGAGACAAAGATTAACCGAAAATGCATTTCAAGGCAGATATCAAATTGTTCTACTAGAACAGAGAATACAAAGTGAGATTCTTCAAGTGTGAGCTCTTAAACCTGAACTGGAAAGATCTTCCTGTAATTTCATTTGTCCTTTGTACCTGATGTAACCCTAGATTTATTTAAAAAAAAAAAAGAAAACTTCAACAAAAAGTCACATCTAACACTAATAATTATACATATTCTTGAAACTAGTAAAACGTCTCCAACCACCAATGTTCAAAACATTATTGACCTCACCTGCTCTGTGCCTTTTACTCACAAAATCAGTTTTTAGATAGCAAGACAAAATATGTTTTCTGGGTACACTCCCGATACAATAATTGATTTTATTCTCTCCAAAACCGAAATTTCTTCTGTAGAATAATAATACGCCTTTTCTAAACATCTGTGCCACTTAGCCTATTAAAAATACCCCAGTTTAGATGCTTCTTATTTTGTTAGTATTGCTTTTTGTATCTTTCCATTTTTCACATTATACCTCGCAATGCATGGAGATTTGCCCAAAGCACGTATGATCCCAGTGTGCTGGTCTAAGAAAGGACAAAGCATCTGGCAACAGCAAGAATTTATTTTTCTGTTAAATTTCACTTGCAACACGGGGCTGATAGTATTTCATGAATTCTTGGTTTCACTGAAGTTGATAAAATATTTGACCTTTACTTCAATGAAACCAGTTCTCCAATATGAGACAGTTCTCTATAATACAAGGATATTTATATTTCCCTATGGTATAAATGTGCTATAAGAATAATAATTATAAATATTTTTGAGTTTACTTAGCTATGAAACCTTATGTCTTATGTAGTTTGATGGTCAAGAAAATTCATTTTTGCCATGCAACTTGGCATAATGAGGGTCACCAATAGCCCTTTCCTTCCCAACTGGCCTTGAGAATATTATGAAAAAAACACACATATGATTCCAAACACTGACTGACACAGTTGCTTTCCAAAATATTCCAATACTCTCTCGTTTATGGGCACCCCAGTGTTACAACAAAATTAATGATGATTTTATATATCTGCAAACTGAGGTTCATAGATTTACAACTATTTGCAGCCTGAAATAGTAAAAAAGAACCATGAGAAAATCCTGCAAGGGTTTCTGTCATTTAGTTGGGTTTAAAAAACTGCCTCTAAGAATGTGAATACCTTGGATGGGGCTGTACTTAACAAATAATGTCATAAGGATATTCTTACAATGGGTGGCAGACTATCACAAATCAGGAGGTGGTTGGCAATTCAAGCATTCATTGTATGGGAAGAAGTGATCAGACTCCACTTCAGATACAAAACGTGCAGAGGAACTTCATTACAAATATTTCTATTTTCTAAGATGATTCGCATCTGACTTCCAAATTTCAGTTTGCATAACTTGAAACCAACAATTTAATTTTCTGTTCTGAATCAGGAAACTCAGGTCTAACCAGACTGTTAGCTGCTCACTTTGACCCGAGTTTCAGTGAGAGTCCTTACAAGTTATTCACGCAATCCTAATAAATAAAGTAAAAGGGTAACACTACATATCTGCCATATTCAAAGAAAGAAAAAGCAAGAAGAAAGGTAGAAGGTAGGGAAGAGAAAGAGAAATGTGGAAGAATTGTGAGATACTGGAAACACAAAGGCAATCAACCAATCTGCTGGACTCTTTGGTCACTGCAGCTGAAAGACTGGTTCACGAACTCTCCTCCCAGATCCTGGTTTTCATCACGCCTTGTCTCTAATTTTGGAGACTCTTCTTTCCTTTCTCCTCTGTCTACGAGATTAGGATCCTATTGCTGCCACAAGAGGAAAGGTACCATTGCTGTTGTCCTGGTCAATGCCTCGAAACACGGGATGGTTGTGAGAGACTAGAAAGACTGATGTCTTGAGACATTTTGGGGTGCATGTGTGTGGGGAAAGGGGCAGGTCAGGCCTTGCTCTGCTGAGGTGATGCCATGTCCTGCACCCCCCATCCCTTAGATATTGTATCCCAGCCCTGTCGTGGCTGCCAACCACTGGCACGGTGGAGGCAATGGTTCACATCCAAGCCCCGGAGCCACTGTTAAGCCCCAGAGTGGCCCAAGGAGCACAAGTCCCAGCTAGGAGAAGGGCCCAGGAAGGCCAAGGAGTATTTAAGGCCAAACACGTGGTGAACATGTGTTGACCCTATCTCCTCTTGGAATTTCTAACAGCTGAGCACTACTGATACCCACAAGTTGGCAGCTGTATGTATCCTTTTCTATATCTTTTGCCTGTCTTTCACTCTTTCCCTTTCTACTACTTCTAATTCCCTCTTCCTGGAATTTTTGAGGAACTTAAATCAAACGGGCTTAGAGTTTGTGAAGTTGAATGGGTTAAGTTAATGCTTTGGAAGTGCTCTATGCTGACTGAATGTTGCACTAAACCTCTTGCCAAAGTTCTCTGATTTTCTAAAGTTGCCAATAAAGTCTTTTTTGTTGTTTTGACCTTTTGTTACTATTTCTCCCATGCTTCTAACTCTGAGTACATGAACAATCATAAGCCCTATTAAAAGCCTCATCAAGTGAGTTTTTTGGAGCCTTACAGTGCTCAATGCTAAATTGTAAATGAAAGAAAGACAGGACATGCCAATGTAGCCAAACACAGTAACTGCCAAAAGTGATCTGCTGCTTAGCTGCCTCGAGTGATTTGAAGTTGTCTCCTAAGCACATGAAGCTAACTTATGCATGCTATTTCTGGAAGGTTTTTGAAAATGCTACAGGAGATTCAGCATGTTCAATACCACAAGGTGCTTACTGTTTGCAGTATTTTCCCTATTTTGTCCAACAACAAGATTTTTTTCAAATCTCTTTCTCAATTTTTCAAGTAAATTATCTGTGGAAAATTGTAATTTACTCATTTGGATGAATAAATATTAAGAAAAAAAATACAGATAAAATATGTCAACACAGTTTTCACAGACATATTGAGAACTATTTTGTGATTGTCAGGATTCCCATGACTGTGATCAAGGTAGACTCTCGTGATTTTGAATTGTTGTTCAGGGAATGAGAGCCCTATCTTAGACTCAGAGATTGCCATCTAGACTCCATGCTTCAAAGTGGTGAATAAAGTTCATACCTGCCTAATTTTTCAGAATATGTCTGAGTTTACTCCTGCAGAAGCAGTTCAGTCTGTGTTGGCTAAATACAGCACTTAGGTTCTATTGAGACTCAGGTAACTTTTAATAAGATATTCCTTTTAAATATAAGTTGAATCTAACCAGAACTTGACTGGAGATATAACCTTTTTTTGATGCATGTATGGGACCGGGTTTCAAGCTATGTTAAAATATCCTTGCTTCCAAACCATGATTTGGTTTTACTGTAGCCAAAAATGACACCTGTTGCACGCAGTAATAAGATGTCTATTAAGCAAGAAAATGAGAATTTACTTTCTTGTATCACAGACATAAGCACACTAAAATAGCATATCCAGGTACAGTATATAAGCATACTTTCATACTGTAAAAACATTAGTAACATCTTGCAGTGCAGTTCAGCTTTAATGTATAAATAATAGCCTTAATTGGCAAAGACACAGATGGAGTTGAGATGCAGTGGCACAAACAGGGTGCATAAAAAAATGCAAAAGTATTAAACTCTGCAAGATAAGAACTAAGGATGCAGAGTAGGCAAGAGTGATGTCTGGTAAAACCAAAATAATCCTGCAGAGAAGGCAGGCAGGGTGTCTGATGGAACCAGAATAATCCTGCAGAATTTGCAAAACCAGAACAAGCCCTCATCCCGAAAATAAATGTCAAGAGAAGCTGAGATCACCCAATTTTCTTTTGAGGAAGAGGCAGAGGACCAGAGAATAGCAATGGTGTTTTACAGGGAGGGATGAGGAGGAACGAAGGTGACAGACTTTGTTACGGCTTTCCCTCTCAGATTGGTCCCTGGACTGATGGATTATAGCTATCAGTATGAACTAAAACGGTATCACTTCAGTGGTATTGTACACTTGTAACTAATTTAAAATAAATTTGTCAGGGATGATTGATAGTGATTAAGTGCTAACTACTGGCAATGTGTGCTGTTAACGAATCTAGTCAATACGGTCAAGAATCCTTTTGAAACTTGAAGCTGGCTGGTTTTGGAATCTTCTCCCATCATATTTCAATCACACTGTTCTTTTAAATTTAAATATACAGTATATAGAGAGCTACCTACATTCATCTGAAATATTATGTTTACAATATAAATTTCCATGAGACTGAAACAAAATATTCTAAATGTTTAAAGATTCATCACACTAAAGCAAGAAGCAACATGAAACATGTATGGTTTTTCCACCTGATTTACAGGGCAACATAGCCTTTAGGACGTTTTGTGGGTTTGTAGTGTTCTCCTTTCTAAACAAAGTGATACTAAACTAATCGCCTTGGAAAGACATGGAAAAGGTAATACTAAAATAGTAAAAATAGTAAGAACAAGTAAAATAATAGTGCCTATTGTCCCAGCCTATACGTGAATACTACGTATGAGTACAGATGTGTACATGTATAGGTCAGATATAGGGACTATTAGCATTCATTTATTTATCTAGGCCTAAGATGACTTCTCAGTGTACAAAGAGTCACTGTGGGATCTTGAAGTCACTTTAAGTGTGCACACACCCATGCATACCCCCCCCCATATATTATTATCTATTTTGTACATACATTCATGCTTTTTAATAGTAGAGCAAGAGCTCCTCTCAGCCCTGGTGTTCTCTTCTTTCTGGGTATCTCAGATATCATATACTTCTTTGAGACAGACCTGCAATGAATTCCCTGCAGAAGAAATGCTTTAGCATATAGAAAAGCATAGAAGAACACAGGAACCACACTAAACTACCCATATTTAAGTATTTTAAAAGTTTATACTCCACTTGCTCCAGCAGCATACTTTTCAGTGTATTAAAAAGAAAGAAAGAAAGGGAAAAAAATAGATACAATCTCTGTACTTTCTCCTTATTCAGTGAAACAGCATCTGATTTAATTCTACATCATTGGATCAGTTTATGGAAGTAGTGATGCTAATGGTGAAGTTATCAATGGGCTCATTAATTTGTAGTGGCTATTTCTCTTGACCTAATTTCTTTTCCCGCTTGAAATCTGTTTGAAATTTCATCTGACTACAATCAGGTTTATTGGAAATATTAATGACTGTGCTCTCCCCATAAGCCACCAGAAGGGTAATTGACTTGAAAGATGAATTACAACATCTGCATCAACAGAATACAGAGTTGTAGAGTGGAGTCTGGCTCTTTGTCCTTTGCTGCTCTCCCTTCCTTCACTTTGAATGTGATCCTGACAATTAAAAAATTTCTTCTTTTCNAATTTTTTCTTTTCTTTTTTTTTTTTTTTTTTTTTAAGAGAGACAGCCCTCCGAGAGCATCATTAACAATACACATTACACTCTGAAGTTTATAATAGATGGTTGTTTATACAAAGCTTGGGGAATGTCTCTTGAAACTTACTTAGTCTCTGAAAGAAATTGGAAATTGTTCTGAGCTACAGAGCCCTTCCTAATATTCATGGGTGTACGATACAAACATAATTTCTTAACATTATTTGCCTTAAAACAAGCAAAAAAAACCCAAACAAAGAAAAAAGAGCAAGAAAGGAAGGAAATATCTACTCTTCTGAATAAAGAATATTCCCAACTGTTCAGTGAACATTCTTTCAATGAGAAACTATTATGAGACAGGGAGAAAAATCATTAAAATCTTGTATGTTAGCCCACGTTGAGGTCTGTCCTACTTACGAAAGTGTTTACGCATGCAAAAATCAAGCACACAAAGAGACACTGAATGTAACTGGAGAAGAAGAATGTGGTAAGAATCTGTGGCTCTTTCAATGCAATGCTCACAATATTTGTGCCCCACATCTTTAACCTGACACCACTAGATCTAAATAAAACCTTCTATGACAACATGAAATTTTCTTTTAAAAAAATCAATACAGAAATATAATAGCGAAGACACTTCAGCATTTTCTGTTGCTGTGTAAAGAACAATTTAATACAAAAGTAAGAGAAAATTCAAGAGAAAAATATTTTGGTTTTGAAAATTTACATCTGTAAATGGTGTAGTTTCTTCCTCTAATATAATTTTGTAGTCAATTCTTACCAGTACTTTAGTATTTACTGTCCTAATTATTCATGCTTTCAGAATAGCACATGGACGGGAGAATTTGGAGGAAGGAGGCAGTGGGAAAGGTAATTTTATTATCCATAGCAGAGCTGCTTCAAATACTTCTCTCACCATGTCCATCTTCATAGAAGAACAGAGGATGAAATGATAAAGTATAGAGGAGAAAAAAAAAAGAAAATACAAAAGCTACTTTCTTTGCACTGAGTGAAGGAACCAGATAATTGATTAGTCAGATAAACGAACCAAATTAGTCTGAAGGTTGTTTAGTTTTTCAGACACAGACAACGGACTAGAAAGTCAGTTCAGCACTGACTGATGAATTATCATCCATAATGTCAATAAAAGTGAAACAGCTTTAGCAGTCTTTTGTGTTTATTTCTTCACTCCAACTCCTTCCTACCCCTTTTGGATCATTTTCTGATACTTTTCTCATACTGATGTGAAAAGAGATTGAGAATTCTTTATCATTTCTAACTCCTGAAGTACTACCTTATCTCTTGTTTTCAGTATCTTTTCCTGTTTCTATCGCTGTCTTAAATCTTGCTTAAAATGATTAAAATCATCAAAGGTTTTAATAGTTACAAAAGTATTCCCTTTGTAGACAAACATTTATGACTCAGTTACAACAATTATTCTGGAAACTATGTTTACCCCTATAGACTTCAGCTTTAGAATTACTTCTCTCAGCTGCCCAGCACTTTTAAAACTTTACGAAATTATTACCACAATACTGCTTCCATGCCAAAAAAAGAAAAAAAAAAGAAAAGAAAAAAAAAGGTTCTGCTGCTCACAAATAAAACCCTACAGAATATCAGCACTTGGACTTAGACATTCAAGAAACATAAGGATTTAGAGTACTTCCGTTCACCTTAATTTCACCTCAGTCAGTATAACCTCTTGGGTTAATCACTTCTTATGCTCGCCTGCTTGGAAGTCAGTATCACGAAACGCATGTGATAGCATCTGCTTCAGTTAAAGCTGAAAAATAGTTTCCATTATAGCTACCTGTTTTCAGACACCCTGCTTATTGTTGCCTCAATAGCATTCTGTGTAACTAGAAGCACTCAAAACCCCCTCTGTGCAATCCTGGTTTTTGCTCCATAACACTATTTTGTTTCCTTGACCGAAGATGGGGACATCACGGATAAAGCAGCCACATTGCAGGTGGTGTATAAAGGTCTACACTTAGCTTAGCAAGGAACAGTTTCACCCTTTCTTTTCAACTGTCAGCTTTATCAAGAATCACATGCAGTGAATATCCATTTTGCTGATGGCATACTGACAGAATTTCTGTCCTTAATTTTTTTCTCATTTTTTTAAGCGTGTCTTTGCTTGATAACAGTGACATATTACTGCTGTGCCATAGTGGGTTCTTTGCCCTTCTATCAGAAAATCCAAGTTCATTAACTAACTGAAAGGTTTTCAGGCTTCTAAGTCTTAAGAACAATTATGTGGTTTCTCCTCACTTTCAGATGTTTAGTGATGGCAATAATTAACAATTTATTCAAGGGATAACAACATGGCGTAAATGCTTTTTAACTTGTAGATCTCATTTTAAGACACTAGAAGACAGATAAAAGTTGGGTGAAAAGGTATTTGAGGCCTCCATTTTTTCAACTAATCAAAAGGCTGTACTAAAATCAAAGCATGGTTCAATGTATCTAACCTATGTATTCACAGAGACTCATGACTTCACTGTGGTACCATGCTCTCTCAGGAAGAAACACTTTAATTAGGCTTCACCAATTACTCACAGACTAAGATAGGATTCTTTCTTTTACCTTCCTTTTAGGAAAAAGTCAGTTCTTCAAAACTATAAAGTGTTTCAAATCTAGAAAGCTCTAGGACATAAGCAGAGATTAAAAGACATCCCTAATGGAGCTCAAAACTTTGTAAGCAATATTTTTCTTTCCCTGTTTTGCTTTCTAATACATTCCTGTTTTCCAAGAGGAAAAGAGGAGAGATATTTTTAATACTTGATACAGCAGGTTATTATTACTCCATCACTACCACAAAATCTCAAAGATGGAAGGAATAAAATTTCAGGAATCTCTTTTTTATCTTCATTTGTTTATTTTCTGGTGTCTGAATGATGGATCAATACATGAGGATAGTCCTCTAAAGCTGAATAAAATTGAGATTTTCCTCCAATTTAAAATGTCATTGTAAAACTTTGCTCTGGTCTTAAACAAATTTTTTGAGCACTGGAGGTCTTGTAGTGTCTCTCAAGGTGGCAATTAAACTGCACGCAGAAAATGGCACTTACAGTTATTTTTGTAAGAGAAATAGAGGAATATTGAAGGAAAAGGAATTACATGCAAGAGAGAGCCAATTTAAACTTTAAACTGTGATGTCCATGGCACATCTACTTGAAGTCTGCCCCTCCCCTTATCAACCACAGTTAGTAATATTAAACATGAATTAACAACTCTATTTCTGTTCAGTCAGATGGAAATGGTATTGAAAATAGCAGAAAAAAGTAGTATGCTAATACTGACTTCAGCACAACTTTACATTTAAGTCTAAAGCTTCCAAACTTATTAGGGGGAAAAGGTAATTTTCCACTGGCACAAACATACCCTACAGACACAGCATGCCATCCATGGCAATGATAATTCTGATTTCAATTAGAACTTGCTAACTCTCCTGTGCCTCATTTTTACAAGGAAAATACAATTGAGAAAGGCATCGCTGTGATTAGCTCCTACAGCCACCTTTTCTGAGTAGTCTGAAGTGACAGCCACAGGGGTAAAAATGATTGTACTAAAATGTCTACTAATGAGGCCCCTGTAGTACTGCTCCAAGAAGGACCATTATATGCTACATTTGTCAATTTCATCTCTTTGGCTTTCTTTTTATCATCTGCAAAAATACTGATTAAGAGAGAGTTTCTTTTTAAGGCTTTATTCTTGTTTAACCTTCATAATAATGCTCATTGCCTTCCTGTACAGGTAAAATGTTCTGTACTTCCTACTGACTTTCCTGAGTTTCTTTAGACTAATATGTACTCTATGATAACAATCCACAAACTTTCTGCTGGGTTACAGAAAGGAAGGCATTAAAAATACCTGCAAATAAACTCATAAATGCAGAGCAAAAAGTTGAATGGAAACCACGAAAACTTTTTCTGTTCTTGTAGAAGACACAATAATGGCAGAAGTACTAATATCTGCCATGAATGAACAAAAAAGAAAAAGGAAATGGAAATTAAAAATAGTAATAAATTAAAACAGAATAAAAATGTAACTAAGAAAGAAAAACTGTAAGAAAAAAAAGAAAAAAGGAGTCACAGAGGCAGTAGCTATTTGTGTGACTGCAGAGGAGGAAGAATCAAAAAAGACTGATTTGCAAACGTGAACGACGATAAAAACTGGTGGTGGAATCTCCTACTACTTTCATTCTGTACTATGTATTTGAAAAATAGATATAGAAAAAATAAAATTCCTACATATACATTCTTCTCTTAAGTAGAAACATGATTAGTACTTGTACCAAGGTAACGAAGAGCTATATTCTAGGAAAAAGACAAAGTTCTTCAGGAATGCACTTTTTTTTTTTTTTTTAAATGTCCCTAAAATTTCAATATTAAGGCGCAAGTCCTTTACTTTTGCTGAACTCTAAGGTGGTGGTAAAGAGAAAAATGGAACTGAGTAAGGGAAGAAATACACAACAAGGACTTCATAAAAGACTTACAACTTACAACACTGAAAACTGAAATTATTTTTGTTCATGTCATAAAAAATATAAGGACCACTACTTTGTAATATTAAAAAAAAACAAACCAAAAAAAACACAACAAAAAAAAATATAACAGATTATTAACTTTATAACAGATTTACCAAAAATATAACAACATGTCCAAAAGTGGAATTTAAAATAAATAAGAACATGCATTTCGGCATATATATTCATGCATACATATGCAACATTTCTGAACTTTGGGAGTTCAAGCATGTGGTCATTGTAAATTGTAACTTTTTAGAATACTTTCTAGGATAAATCAACCTTCACAGAAATATTTTGGATGGATTACGAGGAACTAACAGAAATGAGGGCACATCAGTCTTGGTTAATTCTGTTGTTCTTTCAACTTTCAAGAGATGCATGCATTTTACAAACATTCAGGTTGCAATGAGAAGTGTGGAGTCTTGATAAAAATCAGAGAGGATGAATTGACATGAAATTTTAGTTTGAGGGTTTGTATTTCTACTTTGAATACCTTAAAAATTTCTCAGGATCTGACATCAGTTATGCCAATTAAAGACTGATTGTCTTGATTCTGTTTTCTTTCGGTTCTCACCCCCATTACTTAGGCAATAGCTGATGTCTTTCTAACAAAAAAAACTTCATAGACCTGACTAGTGACTGCATTTTGCACACATATCATGTGATGATTACTTAGACCTTACATTTTACCCAAGTGGGTTTTCAGGTATTTTTTTGTTCTGTTTCCAGAAACTCAGCCATTATGCATGCCAAGTGTAATTTTCCATGGCAAGGAAGATTCACCTGCCAGTAATGCCACTTGGCTTTGTCTTACAATACAAATGTTTTAGGATTTCTATATACCATTTGTATTTGAGAGATTTTCAAACATTGTGCCCACTTTATCAAAGGTTATTTTATAATTTAAACATATGTATTTGTAGACTGTATTGACAACTACTGCCCTGAAAAAGGAGATTAACTTTCATTATGAAACCATCAGATGGCTTTATCAAACTAGCTTAATGGTGAATTATTCCATTTTTCTAAGGCTTTAACAGCATATTTATCCCAGGGCATATGTTATGTTTTCCTGAAGGTAGAAATGAGCATGAAATATAGTCTCCATAAACCCAATTTAAAAGAATATAATAACTTGAGGCTTTTAATTTTTTGCTATATATTTTGGATTCTGTGGGCATGTGATTAGGGTATTCTTCCTTATTAGGTGAAGTCTGCAAGAGCTCTTTTCACCTGACAGTTTCAAATTATTAAAATTGAAGTGATTTATTTCACCCCCAATATTAAGCTCTTGCTTCTGAAAGTTTAACCCTTCCACTAAAGTCAAAATTCCATTCATTATGGTTAAAATAAAGATCTAAACCATTGAATCAGGCTCTTTCTCTGTTTTCTCTGGCTGTGAAAATATAAAAGCAGTCACTGGAAACACAGGGTAATCCTTTTCGCATATTACATTTTTAGCTAAAACATTACTTCTTTTTCACCATGTGTCATCCAAACACTTTCTGAATCCTGTTTGGCTCTTTGCCAAGGCAGACACATCCAAGACTACTCATTTCATCCTTTTGGTCTTAACAAGAGAAAGCAGTCCTTCCATTCATGCTCCATTTTCAGAATAGTTTGCTAAGAGTCTGACAGTTCCCATGTTGGCCGCTGTAAATGCCACAACTGTCTGGTTCAAAAATAAATCAGAAACAAAGCCAAGTCAGCTCTATAATCTCTCTTTTTTTTTTTTTTTTTAGACAATACAGCATGCCCTGCAATGAATGTATCCTACAAAAGACCTCTAATGTTTCTCTTCTGTCATTAATATTTTATTAGCTTTGGTTGATTCTAGCATTATACTAATATTTTGACTTCTCTGTATAATTTGCAGGAGTGCATACCAGCCAGTTTAGTCCAGTGTTACCTACAATTAATTAGCACTACTTTATATCTTATCATAGCATATAACCCCAGGATTGAGGACTAATTTCCTTTTCATTTGCATAACTGTACCCCTGCAAAGCTTAAGAAGCATTGAATACTTCTCTCTAGCTCTTTTCATCACTTTATAAAACAGAGACCTTCTGACCAGCAACCATTCCTCTGTCTCTACTTAAGTTAAATACAATCTGATTTCTTCTAGACTTACTAGATATTATCAAGGTTGTGTAACTTTTCACACTATAATATATATTTTTTTTTAATATTAAACAACTTGTTAGATGCTATTAAGCCAATTCTGCCAATTGGATTAAACAACAACAACCACAAAAGGTTTTGCTAACAGAGATCCTATTTGATCAAAGGGAATGCAATTCAATACATTGTCGTTTACACCCTTCCATACAGCATTCTGAATATCTAAGTGCCCACACCATTAGCTAAACATCTTTCCTTTTTACTGAATGATTCCTCTTTTGTCTACATTTAGCTCAAAATGTAACTGCAAAATTTCTTTCAATTTATGTAAATTATATTCAGATACAGATGAGCTAGAATGTTTATACTGGTAAGCTGTTGTAAAAAAACTATTTGAGTCATTTTGTTATGAGGTATGGATGCAAAACATGAAGGTCAGTACCGAACAGTCAAAGTCCTGAGAAAGTACTGGTTCATGAGTAAGAAAGGGAGGAGAATGACAACACTGAAAGCCAGATTATGATTCTGTTTCTTTCCTTTTAGAATCCTCTGATGTTTTTTATTTACCCAAGTTTGAATTTTTTACTGTTTTTAGCAAACTGTTCTGGCGATATTACTGTCTCTCAGAATACAGTCGTGTGGGTTTTATTGCTTCGCACTGTTGAGTGGAAAGGATTTGCCAGGTTGGGAAAATGCCAGAATTTGCATTTTAATAAAGATATGTCAAACAATAAACTATCTTAACATCCTGTGACAGATCTGGTGAAACTGTGTCTTGTAAGTGTGTATTACTGCACTCACCACGGTTTTCCACAGTTGTTAGAGACAGAGCTAAAACCAAATTCATGCATTAACTTCTTTTTCAGCAACACCTGAAAACCTATTACTGGGGTACCACAACTCTGTTAGAACTGAAGTGATATGTAGAAAATCTCTCCCAAATTCAATGCCTAGCCTAAAAAAGACACAATTTGGAGTCAGAATGAAGATCTGAATTTCACCTGCATCACTCAGGGGAGGCCTTATCATGCTACCACTACCTGAAAGAAGGTTTCGGCGTAGGCTGCTTTGGTTATTTCTCCCAGGTAGCAAGTGAGAGGACAAGAGAAAATGGCCTCAAGTTGCACCAGGAGAGGTTTAGATTTGATGTTGAGAAACATTTCTTCGCCAAACAGGTTGTCAAATATTAGAACAGTCTGCCCAGGTAACTGGTTAAATCACCATCCCTGCAGGTATTTAAAAGACAAGTAGATGTGGCACTCAGGGACATGGTTTAGTGGTGGACTTGCAGTGCTGGGTTAACGGTTGGACTTGATGATCTTAAAGGTCTGTTCCAACCTAAATGATGCTATGATTTTACGACAAGATAAAACTGTTCAAGAAGGCAGCTACAATCACAAAGTGGTTAGAAACCCAAAGATCTAGCAGTGACCATAAGGTGAGAGGATGCAGTGTGCAGACAACTGGTTGCAATTTATAGGACTTTTCCTGTGAAGTATTACCTTTGCTGTCTACACGCTTGTGAAAATACAGTACTACACCACAGTCGCTCAAAAAAGAAACAGGCTTAAAAGCAAAAAAAATGAACAAGTAAAAAAATCAAAGTCACTAATTATTCTTGAAAATATTACTCTATCAACCCTCCACATTGCTAACAATTTTATGACAACAGTGGAAATTGTCAGAAAGTGACTGAGAGACATATCATAATAATTTGACATAAGCAGAACCAAGCAAGCGTCTTTTGGATTCAGCATATGAAAATGGAAACACTAAGTCCCTAGATATATTACTGACTCATCACAGTCTTCTGTCTGTAATTTTATTCTGCTACATGCGGTAAAACAAAAGAAAACAAAAAACCTCCTGTAACTACAGAAAAAAAAAAAAAAACAAACCCAAACCAAACAAATTTAAAAAAAAAAAACATCCCTGTGTTTTTGGGTATCTTCTTTCAAAGACTGGCTCTGGGATTTTAAACATTGCTTATAGGAATTGCTCTGTCACATGAAGCAAATACCCTTGTAAAGAACTGCTGTAGGAACCAGCCAAAGCAAAAAGATATCCTACAGCTCATCAACTTTTCAAATGGAGCATAGAGGTGATGAAGAACATTTCTTTGATCTCTGCTTCCATAGGCACAAGAAATATAACAAGCTTAGAAGATCCTGGTTTTCACTGAAGTGCAAAAGAGCAAGTCAGAAACTTTCCCCTACAAAAAATCCCACCTGGCCAGGCAACCTGCATTTGAATACAGGAATTCACCAAAGCAGTGATCTTCACATTTTTCATATTATTTCTTGGTTTTATTCACTGGAAAATTCCAAATAGAGAAATACAAGATTGTTGCTCTGATTACTACTTCTTTGCTTTCATTTCTTTCTTGCTGGTCAATAATGAAGCCAGTCATGCAGGGATAGACCTGCTGTAGCAAACTACTCTGTAGTCTATCTATGCCAACTTTCAGTCATGACTACAGCTTTAATTTGTGCCAGCTTTAAAGTACCAGCTTTCCTCAAAATTCTGAGTCCTGTTCTCCATCCTAAACAGCATTCCTTGCAAATGGCATGAAGAAAATTGCAATTACTCAGGTACAGTGTGCTTTATGATAAGAAAGTAGTGTAGAGAAGGTCTGTAGTAAATCCTTATTCAACTCCAGTCATAATTCAGTGCTGAAATGTCACCATCTTTGAAAAGGAACAGCATCTGGAAATGACAGATACCTAATTACCTTCATGTAATGATACATTTTTCATGCAAATAGTGGATGAAGTTTAGGTGCACCATAAGTTAAAATGTAAAAGCACCAAAACTGTTTTCTGCCTAATAAAAACCATGTCATTACGTTTGATAGAGATGCCACAAAGGTTTTTTTTAATAGCTGGTAACTATGCTTATAAATAAAGACTACATATAAATTTATTTTATGTTTTAAACTAACAAAATTTCTTGATACCCATTATTTGTCCATGTTTTCATTGTAATTTGTATAGCCTTTGAGGCATAGCCAACTGTTTTCTATCGGGAATCCGATCTTGCTTAGAATTATAGATTTATCTATAATGTTATATGAGTACTAATTAATAAGAAAATCTCTCACAAACGCACCTAGCTGAAATTTGTTGTGGGTTTGGGCGGTTTTGTGGTCATGTTCATTACTTTAGCTTTCAGATTTAGTTCACTTTTGGACACTAAAAGTGTTACTCTAACTTCAGATATTAAACAGTCTTTATTTCCAGAGCCTCCATCCCAAAAAAAAAGTATATTTCAAATTTTCTGTTCTTCTGAGGGCACAAGTTCTTAGAATAAATCATGGTGAGCAGGAAAGAGAAGACAGAGTAGTAGCCTTGAAGCTGTCTTTTTTTGGTAACAATAAAATATATTTCCTATTAAGTTTCAACTACTTTACATATTTTTTTTAAGGGCTTTTCTCTTTTTTTTTCAGTTTGTAGAACAAGAACTGCAAGCTTCTCCTCAAAGCCTCCAACAGAGATCAGTAAAAAGTAGAGTCAGAATATTTTATAGACAGATGCTCCTGCAAACTTTAGCATGCCAGCTAAGCCTTAGTTGGCATGTTTTAAAATCTCCTGGAACATGAAACTGTCCTTTCTCTAAATACACCACCTTCCAAAAGCTCTGGGGAGATGCAAGGGTATTAAAAAGATACAGGAGGTGCAAGGTTGGGGAAAGAGGAAGGGAGTGGGTGGTAGCCCTGTGAGCTGGCAAAGTCTACTGGAAAAGGACCAGCATGCCATCTGCCAACATAACTGCTTAGAGAGGGAACTACAGTTTACAGCTATAGTGAGGGAACCAGACAAATATATTTACATGATCTGGCTGGTAATTAGTATGCCTGTGTGAGGTTTTCTTATAAGGTGCTGAACACATTACTGCATGGGTGTCATCCCCACTTCTAGCTTCTGCAAAAGTTACTTTCTCTGCATTATAAAGAAGTACCTTTGGAAGGCTGAACTTGAAAATGAAAATAAATGTACTTTGTCTGAGTACTACAATCCTACCTGAGATAACAAGATATTAAAAACAAACAAACAAACAAACAACCTGCGAAATACAAATTATCAAATGCTTGACCTATGTTTAATTTTGCAATTATTTATTAATACTAAACTGTAGTTCAATAGAGCTATATTCATGAGTTTATAACCATTTATCAGGTCACTGTTTATCATGAAATAAACTCTTTTGCTAACTAAATGCAGCCTCCAATGGTAGATCCCTGATCATTCACCTTGCTATATTAACTTTTGAGTCTATCCTAGACAGTTTCAACAATCTCTCTTCAAGGAAATCTGACACAAAAGGCTGTAGGATTAACTGTTATTGACTTGAACCATGCAGTGTCAGAGCCGGACAACCGACCGTGGCATATAGTCTTTCCAATAACATCAAAGGCATGCTCAGTATATTATGAAAAATACTTGTAAACTGAAAGAATACCAAACCAAATAATTTACTTACAGCTAAACAAAAGTCCTTCTTTCCCCTGAAATCATGCAAAAATGTTATGCACTAATTTGAGGAAAAAATTAGTCATATTGCTGTCCATCTATATGAGATTTATATGTTGGCTTCAGTCTCAGGCTACACTTAAGAATATTCACAGCTTTCATGTGATAGAAAATGTGTGACTCACTTGTTAAGTGGAGGTGGTTACAAGGATTAAACTACACTTAAATCTGGGCCAGTGGGAAGAGTAATTGAAGTTGTTTTAATCTTTGAGGACCTTTGTGGTTTAGATCTTACCTTCTTTAGGCAGTACCTCCTTATTTTTGCCAAATGTAGCAAGAGTGATCAGAAGAAATCTTGTTAATGGGATCTTGATTCACAGCCAGAAAAGCCAGGATATATAGACTCTACAGAGGTAACTTCAGAAATTTTGTTCTATCGTACAAAAAGTGACAGCATAACAACAGTTTCAAAAGTATAGCTACTTCTTTGAAACTTATTCCAAACACTACTCCAAAACTCACAGTCAGAAAAAAATATTTAGACACAGTGTAAGACATGAATTTGTCTTACAGACATGTGAATGTAAATTACATTTAGCCGAACAACAAAAAAACCCACACAAAATGACATTTACTAGTGCAAAAGAACAAGAGACATTCAACAAACTGCCATTCAGTGGCACAGACACTTCCACAGGCAGTGGAAACAGGGACAGGTACCCTGGGAAAAGTATATGGATGTTGCCCAGTTGTGTAGGGAGGGTGATGGAAAGCAAAACTGGAGCTGAACTTGGCAAGGGATGCAAAAAATAACAAGGGCTTCTACAGGTACGTCAGCAAGAAAAGAAAGGTCAAAGGAAGCATTTATGCCACCAGCGAACACGACTGGCATACTGTCCATACTATGGACAAGGAGAAGGACGAGCAACTTGACAACTATTTTGCCTCAGTCTCCCTGGCAACCTCTCTTCCCACTGACTCAAGTGGACGGAAAGCAGGATGGGGACTGGGAAAGCAAAGACTCTGTAAGAGAAGATCAGCCTCCTGAGGAACCTGAACACACAAAAGTCATGTGAGATGCATCACAGAGTTGTAAGGGAATTGACTGATGCAGTTGCCAAGCCATTCTCCATGCTATTAGAAATGTCATGGCAGCCAGATTAAGCCCCAAGCACCAGGTAAAAGGGAAAAACTACAATCACATTCACAAATGTTAGAAAGGAGAACCCTGAGAATAACTAACCTGTCAGCCTGACCTTTATGCCTGGGAAGGTCATGGAACAGATCCTCCTAGAAGCTCTGCTAAGGCACACGGAGAACAGGGAGGTGATTCAGAACAGCCAGCATGGCTTCACCCAGGGCTAGTCCTGCCTAACAAACCTAGTGGCCTCCCGAGATGGAATGACTGCATTAGTAGACAAGGGAAAAGCTATGGATTTCATCTGTCTGGACTTGTGTAAGGCCTTTGACACCATCTTAGTTTCCAAAATGCAGTGGGTGAGAAATTAGCCCCACAGAAGAGTACAACAACTGAAACCACAAGCAGTCTTCTTCCATGCTCAGATATCCTCCAATTTCAAAGCAATTCCTTTAATTGCTTTTGGTCATGGATCAGATGAGAGATCAAATGAATTGAAAAGCTGTCCTTGAACCTTACTCTTTATCCCTATGCCAAGCCCCAAACAAATGAATCAAACAGATTCAGCACACCTGAAATGGAATCTAAGGATGAAGGAAAAATTGAGTTCCTGAATTCATTAATTTGATGTGGCAGAGGTTGCCAAAAACAAGCAAAGGGGCAGTATTATATTTTATGGGACCTAAATGGAGATCAGCTCATTTAATCTAAACTTCCAGAAGTATCTGATGCTGACTACTTAATTCATTACCTACCCCTACACTGAAGGGTTAAATGAAATGTGTTTTCCTTCTGTGATACCATCTATGTAGCTCATACAATTTTTACAGATTTTTTTCTTCAAGAAAGGACAGGTTGATAGATCTGTTGTAAATTCATTTTGTACAACTGATGTATGAGTTTAAATCTTGCACAAGAAAACCTGCATGAAAATTGGACATTAATTCCCTTTGTTCAAAATTACAGATTTTCACCCAGAAGTTTTACTCTCCTAAGTCATCTTCATTCATATAGCCACAAAAAAAGAAAAAAAAAAAAAAAAAAAAAAACCAACCAAAAACCCCAACAACCCTATACTTAGAAATCATGAGGAAAGAAAGAGAGACTTCTGAGAAAACCTTTCCACTCTATGGACACTCCTCCATAAGCTTGAAAACCTAATTTCATTATTTTTTAATCTTCAGGTGGAGTTAAAAATGAAAAAAAAAAAAAAATCAATCTTTGTGCTCTACTCCAGAATGAGATTTGACCTTGCAATTCATCTGTTCCTACTGTGCTTATGAGTTACAGCTGTCCATCTTTCTTCAGGCATAATTTGACATTTTACAAAATCATGGTAAAGCTTCCATGGATTTCATGCTAGCATTCTGGGGTTCAATATCTTGTTCCAGAGAGCCCATGCAGCAGTCCATCTTTCAACATACCTTGCCAGCATTTGTAAACCTAACATCACTAATGTTTGCAATGCAGAATTCATCTCATGTGGGGTGCTGAGCTGCATTTTGGTTTCACAATAAACTAATTTATATTTTCCTCACAGAAGCAAAGACAACAGAATATTTGTGGATTATGCAGCATAACTTGTATAAATAGAATAAGGAAGAAGCTGGTTCCAAGAGAAAGAATCATGAAGTATCACATATTAAAAAATATTTGCAGAATTGCAGCTGTGCACACAAGATGTGAGAAATTGCCATTGACCTCATGGAAGTTGCACATAATCTGCAGATAGTGATTTCAAGCCTTCTCAATGTTGCAGTAGCAGGATAAAAATTTGAGGCAGGATCATGCAGTTTGTAATTTTCAATCAGTTCTAGGTCTCAATGCAGTCACTACAACAGAAGTATAAACCAATCCTTCTAACAATTATTTATTTCAACTCATCAAATTTATTTCAAAATCACTGTACTTATTACATAAGAACTAAATGCTTGGAGTGGAGTATGTTCACTGCAGAGATCTCACGCTTCTCAATAATAATAAACAAAAATATTTGTGTTTCTCATCTTTTTGTTTTGTTCAAAAGCTTCCTAGTGGAATGTTTCTACACATTTAAGTAGCATTATAAAGAAATCTGTAATCTTACAAATTAGATTTTTTTTTTTCTGTAAATATGCCTCAGATCATTGTAAAGACCCATAAAGGACACTGGGTGTTTATGTGTCCGCTCTCAACACAGACTTTGTGAATAAGTTGCACACCCTAAATTCTGGAATATATTGAGCTTTTTAGAAGGGAATTTGCAACTGTGTGGCAGGACAGGCAGACTGGATGCCCTAGCAGGAAGGAAAATAACTACAGCTGGTCAATGGGACACACCCGGTAGATCTATCTTTCTCTCCTAGACTTGATCATATTATCAAACCAGAGCTAAACATCTCTGTGAAACTACCACTTAAAACTTAATTAATTTCTCCTTTAATTTCTGAGGAAAACATATTTTTTTGCTTGTGCTTAGCTTTTCCTTTTCCTTTTTTAAATATGAGTTTGATTTTTTGCCCTGGATTCTATACCTGTCTTTCAAATCTGCTTTTGTGTTATCATCTTTGGGCAAACAACAGTATTGGAACTGAAACCAGAAAAAATTGAGTTCACACGCACTGAGCACCAGATTGACCTAAAATATTTCACTAAGCCATGACTCCTCGTATTTGAACTCTCTCTCCCTCCCTTAATCCCAAATCTTGTGTTCCCTGCCATACAGAAACTACACTAGCTTCAAGGAAAGCCACTAAGTGTCTGTAACGTCAGATTATTTTCCAGTACAATTTCACAGAATAAATGTATGCTCAAAATGTTAATTCTTCACATGCAAAGTAAAAGGGTGCACACAATGATCGTGCTCCTCCCTGCACAGGCCCCTGCTCTGCCCCAACAGAGTGCTGCACAAGCTGTGTCAGAGCCTTCCACTGCAGGTTGGCTCTTCATCTGTCCACCTCCATGCAACAAAGGCGCGGGCTGGTGCTTCACACTGTACTCAGCACAGTCAGCACATGATACACGTTCCTGAAATCCACCCACTGGATGATAAATCTTCTCATGGAGATCATTCACAGGGATGAGCCCTTTGTGTCTAAACGCATTTGGGTTTAACAGGTTTGACAGCAAAATATGTAGTTCAGCCAATTTGGGTGGTGCCCCTGTGCATCTACATTGACAGATTATTAGAAATATGAACTTTAACTGAAAAAGCCAAGGTACTGACAGACTCTCCAACACTGAAGCTATAAACTAATCTGGGTTTTTTGCCCTCACAGTAACTTCTACAACTTAGATGATAACCTGTTTAAGCATCAATCTGTGTCTGGAAATTCGGTCTCCTAGGGTTTCTATTTTTAGGTGTACTTCCAACCTTAGACAAAAGACAAATTCTCATGAGAAATACTTATTACTTTGATAAATATAAATAGTTTTCTGCTCAGATGAATTCTACTGTCATTTAAAAAAAAAATTGAACAAGATAACAGAGTGATTTTAAAAAAAATAAATTACCCCACCTAGCTGAAAAAGACATCCCAAAGGAAATTTAGGAAGGAAATCCCATGAGTCAATTTGAGATTTGTTATGTTAATGAAAAAAAATAAAACCACAAACAAAACTCCAAAACCCAAAGAAGCACTTCTTGCTGACACTGTACTTGATTTCAGTTGTTAACTTCTTTATGGAAATTACATATGGAAAGACATGGCCAGCTGTAATCATAGACAACGATGAAAAATTTTAATATTAATAAAATTAACTAAACCTCTTGGTGTTTCCTTAGTTATCCTTGGCACAATTTTTGAAACAGTAGGTCACTAGTAGTTTATAGGCCACCATTTGAAAATCATCCTCTGTCTTTATGTTCTGGAATTAATATTTAGGTAGTATTTAAAGTACAGTAAGATATAGAGTTAGATGATCTAATTTACTCCTCCTGACTTTTTATTTAACTCCAACCTTACAGTGAATAATAGCATGTCAAAACAATCTCTGTTTGCTTAACAAGTGTCCAGCAAAAAAGGAAGTTTAGGTAAAAAACGGTAAACTTTCAGTTTCTGAGTTCCCATTTCACACTGGAAATATTCTAAAAATGCTGGAAGGGCTTAAATGGTTTCTCTCTATGGACATTACTTGTGCTGCTGAAGTCAAAACCAATTTTGTCTTGACTTTAATCAGAGTAAGATCAAACACCTACTCTTTCTTCAGACCTACTTTGAGCAGGACAGATTCAGCCAACTGGAATAAAATAAAAGCACGACATAACAGGTTCCCCAAAAGAGCTTTCAATGTTAGCCGTACCCGCAATGGAAGAGCATTATCAAAAGCTGGCTGCTTTTCCCACTTCCTAACACATGGCTGCAATGAGTGCTGTGCAGTGCATTTGCAGTGGACCCCACACAAGTAGTGAAGGACCTAAGCAGGCACCCATCACTCTCACCTCTCTGCATCCTGGTCTCTAACTTTTTTCCCTCTGGCCTTTGCTTTCTGTCACTGTAATACTACCAAAAGCTGTTCTGTTACACACTGTTTACAGTGCCTTGTTTTCAGTACCATGGACATCTGGAGCATGGATTTACATGGTAAAATGGCTATGGGTACTGTAAGGCTCACAGAAAATATCTGTTTTTTTATCAAGCCTGTTGTCGACTTCTCAAGACACCACTCACTTTGCTAACTGATCTCTGCATACTATCTATTGCACAAGTAATAATATATATAATAATAGTTCACACACATGGCTATATGTAAATATATGTAAATGAGAACTGTCTTTGGTTTTGTTAAGGCAACTTCCCAGTCTGACTATTCAGGAGGCACTGCATCAGTCACACGCCCACCACCCCAGGCAGACTCTGCGGGGACCAAAGCTCCTTTGCAGCTACAATGATTCAATGGGTGCCTCTTTTAACTCCCCACACACCTCACTCAAACAGCCTGACCAGGTTTCCTCACCGGTTCGGCCCCAGGATTCCCACAGCAGAGTCTCAGATGCATCGTTCCATAAAGACATTTATTCATGGCGGAGTAACACAGAAATAGCCAAAGCTGGCGCCTCCCAGGAGGGACTCTGAACAAAGGAACCCCTGTGTTTGTATCCCCTCATTGACCAAGCCTGACAAAGTCCAGAGTCCTTGGTTCCTGCTGTGTCACTGAGTGTCCTGTCATGTGGCTGTCTCCACATGTCCCTGTGTCCTTCGTTGTGCAAAGTGTGGGCAATTCACAACCTCTTGCCTCAGGCTCCCACCCAGAGCTCAGTCTCCAACTCCCACTGCAGCTGCACCTGAGCTACCGGCACTCAATGTGCTCCTCACAGTTTTTGTGTTTTGTATGCTTATATATATTCTATACATACATTTATATGCTTATTTATATGTTTAAATCCATTACTAAGATAGGGGAGGGAAATTTATATCATGTTATTTTATCTGCCTTAATTTCATTGTTATCATTTGGTTTAACTGCCGTATTACTTCATCGAGAACATTTCAAATACTTCAAAACACAAAAAGGGTAAAGAAATTTTGTGGAAAACATGAACTGACCCACATTAATTTTGTATGCAGTGAGTATTAATAATGTATTTTTGTATGTATCCTTTTGTGTTGTATAAATTCATCTTTGGCCTTTTACCTTCAACCAATGATATGATTTGATCAATAACCTGGTTTAAATCATCAGCAGTGAAGGGCATCAGAGCAACAAGAATAGCAGCTGAAACATTGTCAGAAATTGTGTTAAATATCTATTTCTGCTGTGTATTTTCTTTCATTTGATATTTCTGTCACTGTAAAATTGTGGTATAAGGTAACAAGCAATGCTCTGTTCAGCACACAGATTCTCCCCTTCTGGTATCAAAGCTTCATAGGATAATGTCATGTAATATGGCAAAAGGTTGGAGAATGAGGAGTAAGTAAAACAGAAAAACTAAACCTAGATGTCAGTTTGGCACGCAATCAAAGCTGTCAACTTCTAACCACAGCAGCTGCCTAGGCTTTGGTTAACTTCTCATTGATTTCCCCAAATAGGATTTCATCTAAAGCACCAAATTAAAAACTGAGGCTGAGGGACGGTTCTATAAATTGAAAAGTGCACAAACAAATTGCTAGCCAATACACTTGGCAGCTTTCATCTTTCTAAAGCCTCTGATTCTGAACCTAACAGAAGTTGGTAGAGGTCAGGTTGGGTTTTGGGAAGAGGAGAAACAGAGAGAGTATGAAACAAAATGTAATGATTTCTTTTACCATATGTTAAGGAATTATTTAGTGAGTGAAGGGTAGTTATTAATGGATGCACTCTGTCTGACAATGGAAGGGTATAGTGAAAAATAAAGCACAGTGGAGACCATTTAAGTAGAAAACAAAGAAAAACAAACAAAAAGAATAAAATACCCACTCCAAACCAAAATCAACAACCCACCCTTGTGATAAATTCCTGTGATCTGCAATACATTGCAAAGCTGAAAAACATGCAGTAACAGCCATTTCACTTTGTGCTATTTCCTGCTTGCTACATTCACGTACCCAAGCATATATACCCAATCCTCTAAAGGAAGGTCCAGGATGTGAGGGTTTACAGTGCCGCAATATATTAGAAATATGACAGCTTGAAACAGCACTGTATTAAACCCAGAAAATTGATTTCAAAGACTCAGCACTGTTGAAACATTTCAGAATAAAATACTTTCCATTTCTTTCCTACAAAGATCAGTGACTGCTTATCCACTTAATCCCTATCCACGAAGCCTCATTAATCCTAAACCAGAAACAATTAATCTGATACATATTGCATGAAAAAAAAAAAAAAAAAAAAAAAAAGAAACCTCTTTCTTATTCATATTTTCAGTCCTCAGAGGCTACTAAAGTCACTACAAATGTTTTATCCCTCTCTGCTCAAATCAGGTGAATGATCACAAATGAGGAAAACTTTTTAAAGGTCTTAAGTAATGTCTGTGTATCTTACCCTGATGACAGGAAGAGTAACAAAGATTTTACCCAGAACAGACTAAATTTCTACTGATGAGAAGAGTCGCTGGCACATACTTGGCCAACTTCCAGTTTAGTCACATAGAGTGAGTAAAATCCAGAAGCATTGTGAAGGTCAATGGCAAATGTCCACTGACTTTAATCAGGATAAAAATATCCTTATCTATTCTACTTCAATCATTGACAAAGATGGTGCTGAATTACATTTTATGTATCACCCCTGTCTATCCTCAGAAGACACTCGGCTAGTCTATACCGACATTTCATGTCCTTATTCAATTTCTGCATTTGAAAACTTATTTAATTCTGCCCTAAGTGACAAATATGCGGAGTGTTTTTTACAAGTCTTACTGAGGACATAATCTGATGTCACATGGCACAAAAAAAAAGGACAAAAAATATAGTCATCCATACAACACTTCAGCCTCTGTGAGCAGAGTTTTCCCAAGCTTCTTTAACAAATTCTTGGATATGATTTGGAAAAAAAACAACAGCAACTAAACACCCAAACCACACCAGAAAAAAAAAAAAAAAAGCCAAACAAAAAAACCCAACAAGCCAAAACAAACAGCATAAAAAAATCCCAAACAGAATAAAAAACATTATGAACTTGAAGGTGGTGTTGCAACTGTAGGCTCAGACCCCCAAAGTTAAGTATCCACAATGTCGGTATTTAAAATCCAGTTTCAGCAGTGAAGTACTAAGGCTTCAATCCATTGTCTAATCACAGGGTGTGCTAACATTTAATATGCTATAAAGCATGTTGCACGGTCTCTAATACAGTCAATATTTAGAAGAATTTAAGAAACAATATCTCAAGTAAACGTCAACAGAAAAAAAAAATTCTGAAACAGTCTTCTATCAAAAGAAAAGTCCCTCCCTCCCCCCCACTGAAAGATTAAAATTGTTATTATCGTGAATCATATTTTTAGTCTATTTTTATCCTTCTTCACCTTTTCATTTAACACTGGGTCATAAAATCCTTGAATTCTGGAGCATGATGTTCTTTTTAATTCTCTCCTCCTCCAACGAAAAATGCAACTGAAAAAATTTCCTTCAACATGGAAAGTAATTTTACTTTATTAGACATGGAACAGGTGAAGAAAACTTGTGAAGAACTGTTCTCATGAATACTTCCTCATCTCTTCCACCTACAATGATAATTATTAGTTTAAGAAAACAAAACTCTTCAGTAGCTTTTTAGTAGCTAGAAAGTGATACAGACCCAGGAATGTCCAAAGAGACTTCTCGTATAAATATACTATCAAAAAAACCCACTTAACCTCTGTGCCACCCCACTTACCAGAAAAGACAGACATCTTAGTAATGGAAAATAATAGATATATCTTCCTTAAAATATTCAACTAAATAAAAATTATCTCTTTTTTTTTCTACCAAGAAAAACAGCTTTTAAAGAAAATAAATCTGTGGGAGTATGTAAAAATGTCTTTTTTGATAGCAGAATTCAGTACTACATGTCAAATGTGTTTAGAATTTTACATGCGGATGATTTTTAAAATTTATTTTATATATGATTATAGTTCTAGAAGAAAAGAATACGAACATTGAATCTGTTTAACTCCTGTGTTTTGAATCCCTATACAGGATCAGCCTTTCCAAAACATTTCAACACTTTCTTTACAAAGAAGAATAAATCATCACCATCAAATTGGCCAAGCATATGTATGACTGTTTTCTGTTTCTCATTTCAATGGTGTTCAAAAAACCAAAAACACATTGTATTGTTTGAAAAATCAGATTGAAAGATAAGACTGCCAGTAAGTCATGTAGGATATAAAAAGCTGAAGGCAATACACCAAATCAAAAAGATAATTATTCAGTACTTTAGGAAGTTTCTTACAGTCTCCTCTTTCTCCTGCTGTGCACGAAAACAGAAAAATATACACGAAGTGTCTGTTCTCTCCATGAACTTTCATACAGTATTTAAATATGAACAGACACTAAATATATGCAAAGATATTCTGTATGCACATGTTAAACATATATGCCAAAACACTTCTGTGTCATGATACATTTAATGAAGTGGGCCAAGACTCAGCCTTTAAGAGAGGCTTGCAGAGAAGCTTGCTAATCTAGTGAAAAGCGTTTCAAACATCTAGAGATGGTGGACAAGTGATCTGAGACTTAGAGGAGGGACAACAGAAAGTGAAAACATGTCAAGCACAAGCATAACACACAGGGATCATACTCCATGAACACAATGCAAACTCGGGGGGTCACCTCAAGTGCCTGTACAAAAACACATGTGGAGTTGAAAACAATCACAGAGAGTCCATACAGGCTCCACAAGACAAGTGAGGAGGAGAGGTTGCACTCTATGGAGACTGACAGTTTGAATCCATGGAGAATTGCACTGGAGCAGGTGCCTAACAACCCCACAGCTGATGGATCAAAATCAGGCTGGGTGCAGTGATAAGTGTCTGATAACGACTGATTGATCAAGAAGAGGAAATGAAGCCTCTTTTAGAAAACTTCGGGAAGCATCACAATCACAAGGGTGGGTCTCAGAGGAGACAAAAAAACTCGCAACATCTTCTGAAAGGGCAAAGTGGTGGAACACTAAAATTTCAAGAGACTTCTGGTCAGAATCAAGAATTGGCTTTATTTGGTAGAAGTGTACAGGTGGCCTGAAAACTGACCAGAATACACACAGTTGAAACTATTACTCACACACACACACACACATACAAAAAAAAAAAAAAAATCCAAAAAAACCCAGATCTTTAGAAAAGTAGATTTAAACCTAAACTTGTTAGGGATCTGCTTGGTGGGGGTCTAATGGGACTGCCCTGGAGGGTAAAGCTGCTCAGGAGAGCTGACTGATGATCAGTGACAACTTCTTCAAAGCACAGGAAAAGTCCAGTGTGAGGCCCAGGAAGTCTAACAGGCACAGCATAAGGTCAGTGTGGATAACGGGGAAATCCTGACTGTGCTCAGCTGAATTACAAAAGCCGATACTGCCTTAGAGTTGGTACTAGTGACGACTACCATGCATAAAAAGAAAGTTAGGCTATCAGCAAAAGGAGGACAAAGGAAAATGTGGGGCCGTCATTGAAACTGTAGGGAACCTTGTGGCAAAGAACATGGAAAAAGCTGAGGTAATAGATGCCTTCTTTTCTTCAGTTTCTAGTGGTAATGACTGTGTCAAACCTCCCACCTCCTCTGAGCCTATGCCAAGGTCTAGGAGACTCAAGAATTATTCCCAGTAAAAGACTGAGGCAGAAACCAATTAAGAGTATGGGACATCAGCCACTGTTCACGGTCTTACAAAAGTATGGGTCATTTAGGTAGGTTTCTGATGACTGGAAAATTTGTCCACTTTTGCAAGAAAGGAGGAGGATTGTTGGAGGAACTGCAGGTCAGACAGCCTGGTCTCACTGCTCAAAAAAAAACCTCCTGGAAGCTACACCTGGGCCCATAGAGTAGGAGGAGATCCTACATGCATTTACCAAGGGCAAAACATGCTTGACCAACCTGACTGTCTTCTGTGATGAGACTGCTGCCTTGTTGAAAAAGGGTCACATTGATCCTAGTTATGCTTTCTTAGTATTTTATTTTATTTTATTTTGCCCACACTAACAAATTGGTGAAAATATGTTTTGGGTGGGTGGACTTCCAGGTGTCTGGAAAAATTGCTTGGACTGCCATGTTCAAATGGTTCCAACGGGATCTTGTTTATAGGGATGGTTAATGGGGCTAATGATGCCTTTGCAGCTGATGGCTTCATTAATAAGCTGGATCATGAGGCAGAAGGCATCCTCCACAAGTTTGCAGACGACACCAAACTGGGGGAAAGCACTCTGCACGCTGGCCATCTGCGCTCCTATTCAGAGAAAGCTCGACAAGATGGATAAATTGTCAACAGGTACCTCAAGTGCAGCAATGGCCAACACAGAATCCTTTCAGGACAGGGGCCGATCAAGTTGGAGGAAAATCTATTTGCAAGAAATAACAGCCCCAAGTCAACCCTGTGAAGGGATTACTGAGTCACTTAAAGTTTATGAAATTTTCAAAAAGAGGAAGAAGTTCAGGAAATTTGAGTCAAATCCATATTGCACTCTCTTCTCGTCCCTCAGAGTGGAAATCCTTGAGTGAAGGATATTTTCAGAGCACAGATTGGGAAACCACAATAAAATTTGATTGCAAGGATGTTTTTTCTAATTGTGGTTTGACATTTAAATTAACACCAACTGTTTGATTACTCAACTCTCTTCCTCCTCCATGATGGATAAATATTTAATGAGAATAATCTCCACTGTGATTGTGAACAGAGTAAAGAAGTTAATTCCTCCTCTATTTTTTCTCAGATCCCTGAGAAACCAGGTATTATCTGAGGAGTTACAGAATAACTAGCTTTCCTCCAAATCTCTTTATAAGCATTCACCAGAAAGCTAATATTTATTTAAATATACCTAAAGGAACTTTGCTACCCCAGGAGAAATCCTGCTGAACTTTACACAGGACAACATCTTTAGGGTCAGAAGCATTACAGAATAAGTGCGATTTTTGACTTAAGCTAGGTCTTCAATCTTAGTTACAGATGCAATAGCTCAAAGCTTTAGTCTGCCTGACTCAGATGTGCTGATAACACCTTGTTATCAGTAGCACTGTAAGGAATATGTGAGGCTCCTTTCGAAACCAGATATGAGGAAATCCACAAAGGGGACTATTACATTATTTCTGCTAAGAAAATATGCCTCAAAATATCTCAAGAAATCCATCAGCAAACACAGTTATTACTAACCTACAACTTCTCTTTAGATCTATATTTAATTACAGTATGTTGTGTCACAAAGAGAAACTAGAGATAGAAGAATGATATTAAAACTATATAACCCTCCCAGTGCAGAAACTATAGTAGATCCCCAACAGAGAGGGGGAAAAAAAAAAAAACAAACAGAAAACCCCACATGTTTTAAAATATTAAGGTATTACTTAATGTAACACTCATGACTGGCTCTTTTTTCTCTTATATATGAGAGAGAGAGAGAAAGCAAGATATAGGACCTTATTATTTTATTGACTAAGAATGGAAACATTATCTGACTAAAGAGAGAAAGAAAAACAGGAATATATTATATATTGCTGATAGACAGCAGCATCCTGCTTCCAATGGCAGATTCCTAGCAAATGTCTTCACCCAGAGACAAAGAGATGCATTCCTTATACAAGATTATGATTTGTGCTAGATGCCAAAACAAGAGTGAGAGAGAACATCTAGATTTACATTCCCTTATGAGCCATTAGACCTGTCATAACAAGTGAGACAGAAACTAGAATACTTTTCTTTAACATCTCAAGAGAAGAGAGCGGGGAAAGAAAATACATGAGGGTGTAGAAGCACAGCTCTTCATGAGGACTGAAAGATGTGGTCTAACCGTTTCTATTAATACATATACTCCAAATTTTCTACACATATCTCTTGACTTACTAAAATGTAGGTGAACTAGTTGATCAGAGTATTGGAATATTGTTTAACAAAACAAGAATGGATCTATCTTCGCCCCAGTAGGGCTCTTGCTTTTCCATATGCTGCTTCATGTGCTTCTGCTGTGCATCTGTCTCATATAAAACATTAGATAGTTAAATTCACTATCAATTACAGACTGCAACAAGTTTGATTTCAATTACAGCAAGAGAGGAAAACAGCTTGGATCCCTAAGGGGAGGTGCAGACACTAAAGGGGTGAATCAAAAATGAGAATCGTACATTGCATGTTACCAATTAGGGAGAGAAATGAAGTCAAGATATACATGTAGACATTTATTTTTATATAAACCCGAGGTGATTCAGTTTTGCTTCACATTTGAGACAGAAGAGCAGTGCTTCTACCAGCATCTATTTAGATTAATTTGAAAGAGCTGTTTCCCAAGCAATTTTAATGACCATCCTAAACTGCAAAGAAGCTTACTTTTGAAAACAGAGACATAACAAAATCTAATTACAAAGAAGATCGCTGTTTGTCCAATTTTCCTGAATTATCTCCACATTAAGGTACTTCCTTTACCAGTTAATAGGCATAAAATGTTATGATCAGAACAAAATAAAAAATGTGAAAACTTCTGTCAAGATTAATAACAGTATCTGTATATGCAGACTCCAAAAATTAAAATGAACAGAACATTCAATTTCTCAGAATCCTGACTCAAATAATTACTGTCATCTAGCTTGAACAACAGAAAAAAAAAATGTTGCTGGTTTTTTTCTATTATTTTTTATTTTTATTTTTACAGAAAAAAAAAATTCCTCCACAATCTACTGTTTGGAAATCAAGTCATTTCTGTGCTACATAGTCAAGTAAGATATTTGAATAGTCTCAGATTCTTTCCTTTAACCTTAGCCCATTTCCTAGAGACTGCATCTCTTTCCTCTCTCAAAGAAAGATTCTGTTAATTTAGGTCAAGCTCAGTCACAAGATTCGTGCTCATAATATATCCTCCATAAACCTTCCTTCTGCTTTTGAGGTTTTTTTTTTTTTTCGCCCTCCTATACAAGCATACTCCCAGATTTGTGTATTAATATGTTGGGGTGGGAAGCAGTATTTCCACCCCCAAGGAACAGATGTTAATGTTGTCAATGCCAAAGTACCATCATATTCCTAGAATGGATTGTTTTGATCACATGACACAAGATAAGAATCTACCCAAAAGCACAGCTTAGATAAATGGAACCATGACTACAATTGCCCATCTGCAAATAACAAAATTAAGCTAGTACGAGATGTAAGACAAAGCAGCACTAGCTGAACTCCGTTACATAATTGGTGCTGACTTCACAGTTTGTAACAGATTTGTGTTGGGAGAGCAGAGTGATAAAAACCTCCATGACAACTGCTAGCTGGACGTACATGCGGATGATACCAAGGGCATTGGCCTGAAGCCACGTGGCAAATGAGGCCGCGTGGCTCACTGGTTTGGTTTATAGTGGCTCACACCAGCAGTATCATTTATAAATCCATAGACTGTTAAGACAGTAACTCCTCATGAGTGGACACATCCATGGGCATCCAGCATCCCACAAAAAGACTGAGCTTTAACCACGCACACAAGAGTGCAGCTGACAGCTAGGGCCCAGACAGGACGTGCAGTTGGAGTGTGTGTCCTGTATCTCTGCACGCTGGTTTGAATTGGGCTGAAGGAAATGCAGCTTTAACTGGTGAGTGGGGGGGTGTGTGTGTGTGCACGTGTGTCTGTTGTAGAATAGGCTTATTAAAATACAAAGTGCTATTCACACGCTCTCATCTCTCCCACATCCTAAATACATTTTAGATTATTCATCACTGAGTGCTGTGTTTCCATTCCTGCATCCATCCCACCCCAGCCCAGTTCCCCCACAAAATCGTGCTGTCTGCACTGCTGCTTATCACCTACATGAGACAGTTACCTAAGAGTTTCAGCACCTAATGTTTAGGACCATCTACCACAAATATTAAAGACTAAAATGACTGAAATTGAACTTCAAGAAATAAAACATACATTAGGCTTGAAACTTGTTTTAAGGCTCTTTTTTTTTCATTCTATTAGATATAATGTTAATGCAGATTTGCTTTGCCAAGAATCTTTTTGAAAGAGACTCTATAATTGCTATTTAGATGTGCAAAGCACTCACAGGTAATTCAGCTGTTTTTTAAAAAAACAAGAAAACAAGACAACTTTATTCATACTCCATAATGCATTGCAAAATGCACAGTCCTCATTCACTCTACAGATCATCAACACTACTTAGATATTTCTTAGACTTTGAATAGCTATCAATATTTAAATGATAGAAATATATTAAAATACCTAAAATGCTTTACATAAGTAACAGCTTGGAGGATATTTTCAAAGCCTAACATGCTCAAGCACAGAAAAGAAGCCTTAATTAAACTGATTAGACAGGCTACTGTTGTCAGCTGTCAAAAAAAAAAAAAAAAAAATAGACAAAGGTTTTCCATGCCCAATATCAGCAAGCAAAGAGACTAACTTTTTCTATTTTTTACAGCCTAGAACAAGAATGGGAAATATTTCACTCATTTGTTGAAATCTCTTGGAAGTACTGAACCTAGCTGAAAAAAAATTGTCTGACAAAGACAATTCTTAGGGAAAGGCTGAGAAAGTTACATAAAATGTCCCAGAAATTAGCTTAAAAGCTTAGAACTTTCTTCCTGTTTAGTTACTTCAGTACTTACTTTCTGGTAATTAACATCCAAATTCCTGAAATACATTTCCCTAACATCTGTAGCTCTTAAGACACCAGCTTTTGTAATGTGATGTATAGAATAATATACTTTCCCTCAAAAATGGACTTGACCATGAAGCATTACATATATATTGCTCTTAGATTTAAATAAATCAGTACACTACGATTCTTTATTTTAAAATTCATATACAATGAAAGAAAATTTAGGATTGACAGCTTCTGCTGAAGCACTGCACTCAGTACCAATACAAAAGGAGATACACCAAAGCTGAGCTAAGAACGTATGTTCATGTTTAGTCTCACATGGTGTTCCATTGCCTGAATCCACCTCAGTGTGGTCCAACCATTACCTATTGCCATAATAAGAATTTATAAACAGCTATAGGTACATAAATTTCTAGTGTTGGGCACTAAATAGAATGGAATAAAATATTTCAATTGGAAAGGACTTACAATGATTATCTGGTCCAACTGTGAATCCCACTTATTACTGTGTTCACTTTAAACTACTTAGTTTCAACTGTGTCTAATGCCTTTTTTTTTACTGAAAACTTCCTTCAAAATTCTTGTGGTAATCAATTAATTTATAATCACTGCATTCTCTCTAATTAGAAAGGAAACATATCTAGGGGTTTTTAATCTAGATCAATTTTTAGTACACTAATAGAGATTCAACAAAGTTTATTCAGAATATTTCACACTAAAAAAATGAAAGCAATCCCCTTATCTCTGAAACGCCTACATTGAAGCTAAAATATGCTAGTATTAAGGCTAAAAAGTAAAACACCTAGTAGGTAGTTAGAAAATGTAGTTTTAAATTTATAATCTGATACAGGAAACTCCAGTTTCTGCAAAATTTTCTTCTGATGCAGCTTAAAGAAAGTGACAAAAAGTGTTTAGTTTGGGGAAATGAGGCCTATATTGCAAAGGAAATAAAATTTTATTGTAAATTTATAGTTTAAGTAGTTGAACAAATGTTATTAAATATATAAAAAGATACAACTAAACTTAAATTGCATTTATTACTTTCAACCTTTAAAACACTAGGAAGTTCTGAACTTCTACATGGAGTTTTCTGGTATTACTTTTGGAGACACTCGCCTAAAAAAATACATATAGTGGACAGATTCTACAGTCCTTTATTTCACACAAAAATCCAGTGTGGAAACTAACAGATTAGAGTGCATTTCTGCAAAAAAAGTACTCTCTGAACAGACCATGGCTCTTCTTCAATGGAGGCTTTAGAAATCAAAGCATTGAACTCTGGTTCTCCTCTGATTCCTGACTCTCATAGTGGAGGACAGAGAGCATCTGCCAGACTAATTTTCTGAGAAGTCCACATGGTGCTCAAAAGGAGATTTTTATTTTCCCTGCCTTACTGGGTTGGAGTCCAGAAGGAAGTGTTAAGCAAGACTTTCAAAAGGATGCCTGGAGAAGGGTACTGCTCAGTAGGTCCAGCTGTGAGCCGTTAATTGCTCTGAGAGGCAGTAACTAACCACTCACTTGTCTGAGTAAAGATAAGAGAAATGGCCTTATTACAAACCTCAGCTGAGAAATTCTCTCTTCCCCCTGTCAGATGCTACTGCACAGTTCTAGTTCACTGCAGGCATTACTTCAGCTTTGCACCAGTGTGAAAATATTGTAAGGAATGGAAACACACTTGCATTCATTTGCAGTACTGCACTTCTTATGAGCCCTGCAAGAGTCTGGTCCATTGAATTCAGGGACAGCAGGACCCAAAAATACCTATCTTAAAATTAAAGGCTTATTTTATTTATTGCAGTGGATCTTATATCTTACCACCCATGGTTTGTCAGGTACCCAAATCTCCCACAAGTACTTCGGCATATCTCCAAAATTCAGTGCCTAAAAAGCAATAATATTTAAATAAAAAAGATGTGTCATTCTTACTACAGATCTTCAGATCACCCACCTCCCCAAATGGCCCAATATTGGTACTGTAGAAAGCAAAATGTGAGTAAATTTCTACTGAAGACAGATAAATAACTTTTTTATGAGGGTTCACAAACTTCAGAGGCCATAGCCTAGTGTTACCAAACATATGGGTGGTAACATTTAAAATACTACATCAAACATCATTGTGGTTTCTGAAAGCTGATTGTCGAACATTTTGTTGTAGTCAGGCAACAGATTTTCACACGGGTTTTTATTGTTCTGTTTAGTGAACTACCAAGTTGTCTCATAATAAGAAACTTTTCTCCTTTTTTAGTTTAATGCACTATTAAGCTTTTTATTAAGATATTATTAATCAGCCTTGAGACTCGAAAAAGCAAAACCAGCAGATCTTTGAAACTGCAGTTAAATCTGTGTTTAATGTGGGAGCATTAATGGATGTTCATGCTCTGTTACTAACTGCTGAATATAAATAGCACTATGCACTACTTCAGGTTCCCTCTGGAGTATAATACTCACACACCCCAAAATATCACGTCTCCGCGGACTAGAGTCATAAAAACTGTGTGCATATGACTGTAAGAGAACAGTGGAGGGAAAGTTCAGTAGGTTACTAAGTTTGCAGAACCTTCAAATCTGCCTATTCTGAGAGGAATTGATTTGGTTATTTAATCCAACAACAGAAAACTACCACGATAGTTCTGAACTATCTGAGCCAAAACAACACATGCATTTGGAAGGACAGTCAGAAAGTCAAGTATCAGCACAGCACCAGGCCTTTACACTGTTCTATTTTATTTGAGAAAAGAAAGTTTCCCAGAGAGGGAACATTACATTAAGAGTAATGTTTTCGGAAAGTTGGACAATTTCAAATCCATTCTCTGTAGAGTAATATGCCCAAATTGCAAACAAGCACTCTGTGCCCCATATTCAGAAAGAACATTAGTATTCTGTACAGAATGGTTTATTCACTCCTTTACCACTGTATAGTGAGCAAAATCCTCAGAACACTTTACATCAAACAGTACTTTTACTTGCAATGGAAAACACATGTCTCTTCCAAAGTACTCCCAACAGGTACCTTGGTTATCTCACAAAAGTTCTGTGTTCTTAGAGAATTGTATCACAGTTCTGAAAGCTTTTTCAAGAAATCCCCTTGAAAGCAGAAAGTCACCTAAAGTATTTTATCTAGCAAAAGTATTCTCCTCTGATACCTGAAGTCACATTTCCAACTAAATTCAGGAAGTCCCTTCTTTGTCATCTTAAATTTTAATTGGGGAAGAAACTCACAAAACAACCCAACCCACAAAGGCCAAAATTAAAATGCTTTAGACAACCAGAAATGTTATTTGGTCTTACACAAGCAGAAATGTTACTCAGTCTTACACTCTGCATGAAAAGGCACTTATGTAATCCATGGAGATTAAGAGGGATAGTTTAACAGTAAGGTAAAGCCACTGGGAACACCTCATTCTAAAATCTGCCTGTAACTTCTTTGATATTTTATATATGATTGTTTTCCTCATTTACATGAGGACAAATGAAGAGCAATTCACCCAAAGACAATGGGATTAAACTGGTTAAAAGACAAAGAAAGGGTCCCTGTGGACCAAGCTTTCTTTTAGAATGTATATCGCATAGTTCTATCCACTTTGATAAAGTGATGAGTTTTTGAAAGCATACTCCATATTACCTAATACTTCCCTACCTCTTAGAAAGTCACCTTTACAGAAATGTCACCTCTGCAGAAATAATAAGTAGTTTCCTGAAAATAATTGGAAAGGAATTACAAGACAAATTTCTAGCACAAATAATGAATGTTTCTCCTATCCCCTTAGATAGCTGAAAGCTTCAGGAGACCATCAAAATAAACCAGGAATGAGCAGGAATAAAATCTCATTCATGTAACAATTTGCAGATTGTAAAGACAAATTCATGGCATCATAAAATACAATGGGGTTTTTTTCTACAAAAAGCAAGCTACTACTACATCAGAAGTGAAATATGTCTCTCTCTCACTTTCCCATGCTTTCGGGAATGGCTAAGATCATTATGTACTGCAGGGACAGGAAAGAGAACCAGGGAAGCAACAGATTCTCGATAGTTTCTCTCAATCCCCATCCTTTTTCACGGCTTCCCTGTGTGCACCAGCACCTGGAAGAAAGCTGTAACGAAAGCAATCCCTGCTCTTAGTCTTCCAGTGGCAATTCCAACCACACTTAAACTTGGACCATACTCTTCACACAAATAAATTACAGCTTGAGGCTGAAGGAAAAAAAAAGTTTGGATACAGAGGAGAGGAAAAAAGTAGTTGTAAAAAGCAAGTAAAATAAATCTTATTTTTAAGTGTTACAAAGAATGAAGTTCTAACAGGAAATGAGTCCCTTGTCCCTGAGGTCAGTGTAGAAAATACTTCCATCAGCCGATGACCTAAATTCATGATTCCTACAATGGTGCATGACTGCCATACATTTAAAATATAGGGTTGGATTCATGAGGTCTTAAGAATATATGGCTTCCCTAAAAGGTGTTGAAAAGTCAACATAATTTAAGGAACCATAAAACATGCAAGATTTGTTTCTGTAAAACTTAGTAGAGTTTTAACTTTTTCCTTCTAACTGTTTATTTCATGAGCTGACATCAGCAAAATCTTTCAACCAAAATGCACACTAGCTTTTTATTTCATTTATCATCCCACATTTACATACAAAAATGTTATGGGAATATCTTGAGCTACACAGTTTGGATGGAAGAGGGAAATGACAAAGTCAGCATCAAAGATGAGATTGCGATCCAAAGCAAGAAGATAACACAAAAAACTTGCCAATTGCTTTTTCCCAATAAAATGAACAGATAGAAGCACAGACCTCTAAGAGTAATGAAAACAACCTACTGTGTCATCATTTTATGCAAGAAAGGGAGAGAGATTAGCCTAAAACTCCTACAATAATATGGATTTTTTCAGCTGACAAAAGCAGTACTATATAAAATCTTTTCTGTGCTTTATTTCTAATTACCTTCTATCCTTTAATGAACAAGAAAGCACTTGATCTTGAAAGTCCTTGTGCAGTCAAAACTCCCACTAAAATTAATGGGACATTTTTTCCAGCCTAAGAGCTCTGAGATCAGTCCTCATACTTAGCTCTTTCTAAGCTACTTCCATTAATCAAACTTCTTAGGTTTTTCCTCTCCTTTTCCACTACGATCGTATATTAAAATACAGAGACACTAGAAATCATAACCTTGCCTGAGGGAGAAAGCCTGCTGCACTTTGTTATCCTCAAAAGTTTAGCTCAATTTCACAAGTAAAACTCTGACTCTGAAGAACCTTGATTACCTGGACACCTAATACTTAATTTTGGCCTCTTTCAACAGTTCTGACAGATATTGTGGCAGTGCCTGTGGAAGTCAAGCTGTCAGAGTTATGCAACTGAAATGCACATACACAAACTTTCTAATCAGCCAAATCTCACTGAAATTAATAGAAGAAAACATAAGGGACTCTGAACAGCCCTGCATCTCACTCCCAGCAAAAAAAAGAGTTAAGGGACCATGGTTCAATGCCTGTTTCTCCTATTGAGGCTCACACAACCTGCCACATGTCTGACATGCCTAAGAGGAATAAAATTAAATCGTTACTTGTATGCCTCAATAAACCACTTCATTTTGCAGACTTTGTTTTGCAACAAAAACTAGCAAAAAATTCTGTATTCAAAGGAATTCACTGTTATTATGCTTTAATACAGTAGCATCGATACCCCAGCCCTCAGTTTTCTCCCACTGAAATAGAATAGTAGAGTCTTGCATAGAAATAAAAATAAGATAACACTGTAACCTGTCAAATGATGTGAGACTAACACTGCCCTAAGAAAAATTATGAGACTCATTTACGGCTGATCATTAATAGGTGTTAGCAAGGATAACCTCCTTTGTTGTTTTTTTTTTTTTTCTCTTCAACAGCACAGTAATACGTATATATATGAGAAAACTTTCAAGACACCAACGGCATTTAATTGTTCATTTAGAGAGCCTGAGAGTGACTGTACTGCACCAGCATCATTCATACATGGAATGATACAATTCTGCATGGATTCTTACATATGATTACATCTTCCTGTGAGGATGCTATAATATCTGTGAAGATTCTGTTACACTGCCTTCATTTATGAGAAATTCAAGCATAATGAACTTCTGATCTTTTAATTATATTGAAGACATAAAAGATCCAGCAGATGACAAAATGAAGGAGAAATAAGGATGATGGGCTGATTTGCACTTTGACTCACAAATACACATACATAAAATACCTCCACAGTAAACACTTAGTTGAAGAAGCAGCACCAGATTAAGCCGCTGGGTTCTCCACTTTGCCAGCTGGCCAGGTTTAAATTTACTTCAGCATTCTTTTGCCTACATCTTGTCTTTATGTTTAAATGCTGTAATTTAAAGTACTTGAAAACACATAGAAAAATATTAAATAAATAATATCTCCTGGTGATGGTTGCTCATCATGGAAGAGGAAAAAAAAACAGAAAGAAAAAGCAGCAATACAAAATTTACAAAGATAAGAAATTTTGCATATTTTCAAAAGTGAAACCAAGAAAAAACCTACACAGGAACAGTCACTTTCTAAAGGATGAAGTAAAACCTTAAAAGGCTCATTGTAATTTAAAAAAAAAAAAACAAAAAACCCGAAGAATAATTAAAGTAAGAATATGTCAGTGTTAGAACTAAAAGGTTCACAAGATGTGCAATTATTTTCCTGTGTGAGCAATTAAGTATGTTTTTAGAAAGACAAATGAACCTTTTGTCAGATGAAGTATTGAAGTACATTTTTCACTGCCTTTTTCCTTTTTTTTATAAACCCAGTCTAGAAACTACCTATATTGATGTTAGCAATGAATACAGAACACAGAAAATCTAGCTAGACAAACGTCTTGGAGATGACAGAGAAATTCTACCTCATCAGAAGAAAGCAAAAACAAGCTTCACAATTCAGTTTTGACTCCCAAAGTATATGCACTCGCCCACATATTTCTGTATTTGCAATACTTTATGTTATCAAAATTTTACTGATAAGGATCATATCTCTTAATCACCATTGCCTTACAGACCTGTATCCCCCTGTGTTTATCCCAGGTTCCTTTGTTAAACAAGTCTCTAATACTTGACTAGTAATGGCTAAAATGAGATGTAAGGAGGAATTAACACTGCAAAGACAGTGCAAACATAAGAGCAAGTTCACTTTTCATATTTTACAGTCAATTTATTGTTCTCTTCTACTTATTGTCTATGTAATGTCTAATTAATGCTGATCTCCTGATGTGAGATCATTTGACAGATGTAAAACTTCATCACATGTAAAGTACTGAATATATAATTCCAGCAGAAGTCTTCTCTTATTTTGAACACAGACATCTAGATGCAATCCATGCATAAGGACAACATAATCCAATTATTAACTAAATACCTCTTGGTATATCTAGTCCAGTGCAAATCTTTATGGCTGAAATGGATCTGGACTGACTGTTAATGATGACAGTTTATAACCGGTTTCAGCCATAAAAGATTATATTATCATCCTGCAAATATCAAATTATTGTGGTTGCTTCTTCAGTGTTGACTAAATTATCATCTGTGTAATCTTCCACCCTCATCTCAAGGGCAAAGAAAAGGTAGGGTGTGTAAGACAAAGAATAATGTGTGGCTCCTGAGAAACAGATGACCACAATTTAGGCTTATGTGGATTACCCCTATGTGAAATAAATTGGTGGTTTAAATTTAACTCAAAGTAGATGTGATTTATCAATGAAAAAGTACAAGTAAACTACTTACTGGTAACTCTAAGGTCGAAAAGATCAAAGATCCAAACCGCTACCTGACCAAGTGATTGGCTCTTTGCATTGCTGTTCATTGTTCTGTGGACACATTTTGGAAAAAGTGGATGATAAGGGCCTATATATCACCTCTCATGGCTGTGAAACTTTCTTTAGGTGAAACTGCAGAAAGGTCATTTGTATGAACACACCCCCAGCAACATTGAAGGGACAGACTTGTTCAGGAGCTGCAGCATTAAGTTAGCAAACTGTATGTAATGGGAAAAAAAGAAAAAAAAAAAAGAGCACACTTTTTGTACTCTCCAGAGATTTCTAAATGCTAAGTGGCAGTATGCTAAAAACAAAAGCAGAAAAACCAACCAACCAACCAAAAAAAAAAAAAAAAAAAAAAAAAAAAAAAAAAAAAAAAAAAAAACAAA
>VZRR01008845.1:366962-382307 GCA_013398015.1 Oreocharis arfaki | reverse complement strand
GGTATGATTGACTGAGCCCACTGTTAGTAGCTTTCCCTCTCACAAACTGAAAAAAATTAGTTTGTTAAGATTTACATAAGAACCTACACTGTTACAGATATTCCTCTTCAATTATTCATATAACTTGTTTCTAATAAGTCTAACCTTAATTTTCTCTTCTATATGAATGCCACAGATTTTATCCCAGTTCTTACATTGGTATTAATACTGGAAGGAGAGGAAGGGGTTGTGTTGAGTTTTAACCTACTATATATATAATAATACAATTAACAGATTTGCTTGACTAATGAGTTAAAGGCTGATTCATACCCTAAGATGTCTTATCTGTATTGGTCCTACTGTCATCCATTACCACCATATTGAGAAAAAAAGAAGTAACACCTTCCCTTTTGTGCTTCTTCATAAACATGACTTACCATTTTAAACAAAACATATAATCTTTAAGGTCTTTAATTTTTTTCTAATTCTACAAAAGCCAGACCTAAAGTGAAAACAGAAGTCAATAAAATAATGCTGTCTTTGCAGCAAGTTGCACAGCAAAAACGTTTCATTCACATTAAACAAGAAAATGAAAAAGCATTTTTCAATAAGATAATGCCAAACTGAACTCAAAGGTCTAAAATCTTGGCTTGTTATACCATCCCACACTAATCCTTTCATTGCCAGCAGTTGATTTATATCAGTGAGTATTACAATATAATGTAATTAGTAATGGTAATATTACCACAAATAGTATAAACAGCTCTGCTCTACTGCCTTTAAATTATTTTTGTAAGCATGTTAATAACATACCATCAAGCATCAATACAAATCCTTGACAGCTTCTTGAAAAAAGATTATGCATGTCTAAGCAATTTTCTCATACACAGGTTTTCTTTAGAAAACATGTTGTCACTATTCCATTAGCTCAAAAGGGAGGGTATGCATAAAAGAATCTCTGCTAAAGAAGTCTGACTGCTAGCCAGGAAAGCATATGTTCAATAGTCTGTATTTACTACTGGCTGGTTTAGGGTTGTAGGTAGCACAACACCAAATGAATTTCATCTTTAAAAGATGTCTAGCAGTGCAGTGAATGAAGCCTTTGAGTGGCACAAGCCCTCATTTTGACAGTATTTCAACAGGGACTGTTGGAAAGAAAACAGAGTACATTAACAGATATGTAGAGCAGACATCTTAGGTCTGATCCAGAGTCTCTGAAGTCCACCAGAATTTGGATGGTGTCCTAAACCAGACACCTTCCTGGAACAATTTAAAAAAAAAAAACAACAACTCATACATCAAAACAAAAAACAAAAAACAAAAAACAAAAAACAAAAAAAAAAAACCCAAAACAAACAAAAAACCCCACAAACAACAAAAACCAACAACTCACTACCAAACCTAAACCCAAAATGAAATTTATGTATTTTTCTGAATACCCCATCATAATTTAAGGGCATCAAACTCCTCACAGTCAAATGGTACATAACTGGCAAAGGTAAAAACACAGTCAGTAACGAGCATTCCAACCTCTGTTATGTTGATCTACTCTCTGGAAGTGCCACTACTACTGCTGTAGATGGAGACCAGCATAGGCATCTATCATTTTGCCGTCACACAGTTCAGCAAGGATCTTATCATCATTATTCAAAGATATTTTCTGTACTGTCAGATGGTTGGCTGATTTGATTCTCTTTCCATTTTGTATGGAACTATTTCCTTAATAAGATATTCAGAATGCCAACAGGTATCTTTAACACTATGATAAGATACATATGAGCCTAGAGAAAAGTCAGTTTTGTCAGGTTAAATTATACAGAGATGGAAAACAGATTTTTCTCTAACATCTTTTTTTTTTTTTTTTTTTTTCCGAAACAGTATTTTAACTCATTAATGGAAGCATTTTAACTCAGTGTTCTTCAAAAGACTCCGTCCATAGTCAATATCTTTCATGGAATATTTCAGTCTAAATTTTTACAGTTTGGTTACTGCAAACAAAGATATAATGGAACTATGCATTTGATTTTAGTTGTTCTGGTTGTTGGGTTGTTTTTTTTGTGGAGAATGTTGGGTAGTTGTTGTTGTGGTTTCTGGGATTTTCTGTGAAAGCATACACAATCGTAACTATGGCTATCGATGGAAATTTACATTCACAGGTAAACTCACAGTTTATCTGAAGGAAAGTTATGTTACATGACTGTATTAAATATCTCCTCTGATGTTTCCACTTATCAATACCTTCACGATCATTCTGCTGAAACCATCATCTTGAGGAACAAAGCCCACCTCTTCTGACTTTTAAATTTTGTCTTGCTTGGGAAACCAAGAGAATGGAAAAGATGCCTAAGTCAGCCTAAACAAAATCCTTCTTTTGACCCTCAAATAAACAGAATTTACCATTACATGGATGGATCAGTCACCTGTTTCACTTCTAGTGCTGAGCTGAAATTTTGCAGCTGCTTCTGCTGTTTTGATTTCACTTAACACTTTTACAGTTGAAGTGTCTGATGTTTAACAATTAGCAATATTATGCTAAAATAAGCAACAATTTTTATTCTTTTATTAAGGGTCATCAATAAGTCATCCCTCCTGTTGTGAGATACTACTCAGAGAAGAGGAAAGAGACTTTCAAGATCCCCACCACGTAAGGATTGCCTAGGATGTGAAGATTAGAGATCTATTACATCATTCATTTTTATGACAGCTGGCATGGAAATACAGAGAAACAAGGTATAAATCTTCCTTTCCCTAGCTTTGCCTAGAACACTCATATCGAACCAGGACTGACGAGGAAGATACAGTTCAGTAACTCAGTTTCAGGTCAAGCACCCAAGATGACTCTTTTCATTACTCCTAGGCTGTTGACAAAAATAATTCACTTGATTATTCTATTATATTAACCTTAAAAAAACACCAGTTGTGAGAGTTTTATATGGCATTGACATTCAGTGTTCTGTTGCAAAGCTAATATTCCCCAATGTGATACAGAATCCTCTCATAACCGGCTGATAACATGGCAACATATTTGATGTTTCTAACTCTGAAATCCAACTTTGTAATTATTTTTAAAGCCCTCAACTTAAAAGTACAAATGGGCAGTTTAGTGCCAAAAGAAAATAACTTTATGAAGCCTAAAAGAAACTGTGAAAACCGTGTAATAAGTTAAATATGGGAAAGGGAAATGCATAAATTAACTTTTGTATGGCAAAAATTTTGTCTGGTATGTTTTCCTAAAAAGCACTTACTGCAGGAGTATTCCACAAAGTTCTTCAAATTAATTATATGGATCCATCAACTAATTGTTTTTAACTTGCCAAACAAATTCTAATCACCAAGTGTAACAAAAATCTTTTTCTCTACACAACTTTTATTTGAATGGGTCATCACAGCAGTTTATTTTATGTTCCCCCTTTTTTATATACATATATTATTTATTTGTATCTGGATAAGTAGGAGGAAAAAAATTAAATTCCTGACCTATATTTGATTGAGGTTTGGAGAAAAACCTCATTAGCAGCAAACAAATGCCTTGAAAATTTGAACTAAAGTTCAACACTTAGTTGCCTGAGACTTTAAATTCCTCTATGAAGATGGGGTACTAAAGAGGAAGACTCTCACTTTCAAAATTTTCTAGTGTAGTTTTCAAGCGAGCACAGCAACACTGTGTAAATTTTCTGTGCATACACTATACAAGATCGCTCATTCTTCTAGAGAGAAAAAAAAAAAAATGACATGCAGTCCTTTATTTCAGGAAACAGACTCTAAACCAAGATTTACAACAAACAATTCATGCTGGTCCCAGAAAAAGCAAGAGATAAGCAAGCATCCCTCAAGCCTTCTCCCAGCTTCTGATGATTTGAAAATCAGCCTGATAGCTATTTAGAAATCCACAACTGTTCTCAGTATTTCATATTTACACAGGGTAATGCCTCAAACATCAGATAAAAGTGATCATATAAATTAGCTAAAGCTGAACTGTCCTAAAGTGGCAACTGTGAGGCTTTAGGGTGTATTTTTAACCTGTTGTTTTCTAATTCTGTCTCTAATAAAGACTAGTACCTAGTGACTCAACCCACACGTATTTTGGACTATTCAGTATTACTACTCTTTAAGTATCCAGTAACAGGAAAAAAAAAACAAAAAAAAACCCAAACATAACAAACCATGAGTTTAAGAAGTCCAGCTGATAAAAACAGTAGCAACATATTTATTTAGTATTCTGTCCATAGAGTGACATTCTCACTATTACAGAGTTCAACAGAAGATGCTACAGAATGTCTTTAGCCGAAAACACTACATTTCCCACTGTGTCTCCCCTGACAACCAGGCTTCTCTGAAAACAAACTGTACCACCCGAAGGCATCAAGAGTAGTAGAAAGAATTTGCATTCTTCCTTCTGTTGACTTCACCAGAAAAAAAATCGAGCTTCAGCACAGTGAGAGCTAGAGCAGAGTCTTAGTTCTCCCTTGCAAAATCCTACATACAAATGAATCAATAATTGTATCAGCATACAAATACATACATACAACAAAAAACATACCTGGCTATCTAACTCGCTTGTTCTGATAGAAGTCTTGAGATATCAATAAAACTGAAAATGCAAGACGAGGATACAAGGGCATATATCAACAGAATTAAGCAGTTGCCATTTGCTAAACTCCAGCATTTAGTAAATGTTCACAAAAACCCAATCAAACCTTTTTACTTTCTAAACTTTCTAATTCTGTAAATTTTCATCGAGGTTTACACAATCTCAGAGCTTGCTGACACTAGAAAGACAGCCCTCACTTTCTTCTCTTTTGCTGGGCACATCCTGTATCAGTACTTAAATCACACAGCTCACCAGTTATGTCAGTTCCTTGAACTGACTGAAAACTAGACCTGCCTCCCCAAATTATTATTTTTTCCCAGAAGAGCTGAACAATCACTAGCACTGACACAAGAGAGGTGGCAAGAACGGACAGCTGGAGGCAGGGAAAAGAGCACTACTTGCCTTTTTGGCAGTAGTGTGGTCAGAACTGGTGCTGATAGATCAAAGAGAAAAGTAGAATTTTATATGACAGGAGCTGTATCTCATTCCATATTCTTCTTCTGAACTGGAAAAACATGAGATGAACATGAATTCCTATTAGAACTAGCTTTATTATACAGTCAGCTAACACCAGCACTTTTTCACTATCTGGAACAATGATCTGATGATTTATGGTATTGGAAGCTAGGTTATCATTCCAACAGGGGCACGCTGAGTAGGATCTTGACTTTTTAAAACTTAGGAAAACAAGTTTTTTAAAAGACCAAATAGCCACAGAACCAGAGGATCTGGTCAGAAGCATCTGCCAAAGCAGTCACTTCACTGTTCCCCTGGGAGCCATTAAAAAAAAGGTTCAACAGACATCTACCACAATAGAGCCTATAAAAGGTACCTATATTGCATTTAAAGAAAGAAAGAAAGCCAAAACATAGTGCTCACAGTAAACTGCAACTGCTTGCACTTTGCATCTAGCAGATGATTTCTAATTTCACATTGATATGAAAGAAATCACAAAAAATACAGTGAAAAAATGTCTTTGTGAAGAAATAAATTTAACTAATACTAATCTTGATTAAAAACACAAAAACAAAATGAAAAACATAGAAAAGAGCCTTCAGGAGTAAAAGGCAATGATTTTTAATATCAGTGGTCCACCTCAGACAATTACTGGAAGCGTACATCTAGAAAATTTACTTAACTGAAACAGTGCAGATTTAAACTGTGTGCCTTGAATATTTACTGAATAGTATAAAATAACTGCTTATTCAAATAAAGTGTCTAGACTTGGAGACATAATGTAGTCTTTCTTTCCAGAAAGATCAATTTGCAACCACACAATCTCAGAACTGAACTTTCAGAGTAAGTAAGTTTCTATAGATCTTCTAAAATTTCAGATTGCACCTGAAAACAGCAGTCGAAAGTTCTTGGACTTTTTTTTTTTTTTTTAAATTAAAATCTAGATTGTGCAATACTAGAGATTATTTAGGGGGAGGTCCAAAACCTAATTCTTTTCCAGATGTTTTTCAGTCTCACTGATAGTCATTCTCCCTAATTCATGGCAGCCTTATTATCTAAATACAGTTATTAAAATGGTATCTTCATAAATGCCACAATGACAAACTTTGAATATACCCTAGAAATGTTAATGTGTACTCAGTAATAAATGTATTTGGAAAATAAACCATTTAAAGAATACTTTCACATTTCAGGGATCTGCACAGGTCTTCTTCCCTCTCAACTAAAATAAGCATCTGACTTTTCCAAAAGCATCTGTGCAAATAACTTATCAAAGGTGGGTCCTCAGAACAGGGATTAGAAGAGGGGAACCAGAACACCAGCAGCAGCCTGCGAAGTTAAATTCATTACCTACAAAATCCATACATCAGAAGTTATGCCTAAAGATTGTGTAAACTATGTATATGTCACCCTTCTACAAGTAACTTTCCAACCACTGGAAAAGGCAGTATTTTCAATCACTGATAAAGGCAGTATATAAATAGAGTACCTATTTTGTTTTTAAATCCAACATACTGCTTATCTTAAGACATTTCACAATGACAAAGTCCTAAAGCATTCACTTCTTACTCAGGTTTGTTTTACTGTGCGATATCCGAGCTATACTAAATGCCAACATTTGATGAGCTGCACCAATCTGATCTGAGAGCTTCTGCTGTACAAATGCCCAATTCCCTTGCTCTGATCCCTCCTCTTACTGAAACAGATCCAGTAATCTCTGTTGCACACTGAAGCTAGCCTCAAAGGAGAAAGTCTTTTCTATGGCAGTTCTAGGGAGACTAACACCAGTGATAGACATTGCTAAGCCCTAAGATATTCAATCTCTTCCAAGTCAGTGAATTTTAAAAGAGTTTCTTGTAGCATAGGGTTCACTGTTTGATATTTTGCACTTGAATGTGTGCCAATTCACCTTTCAGCCCCATTGGTTGCTGAGGTAAAAAACATTTGTATGGAATTCCTCCATTTTTCTGAAATGAGAAGGTTATTTCTCAGAGTCTAACAACCTTGACACAGATAGGGCTGGAGGGGCTAGCATTCCTTTCAATTAAAATGCTGTGGCTTTCAAACTGAGTGAGAAATTTGATAATGTAGACAGCACATGTAAAGCCTTTAGCTTGCAAATGACTGAGAACATGCAATCCATCATCTAAAACAAAACCCATAAGAATTGTCCTAGCATGAATGATATCTTTCCCAGAACTATTACTATTGGCATCCTGCACCATTTCACACTGCTACACTGAGAAAATATGAAGTATTCCTGAACTGTTCAGAGAATACAAATGAATTTGGTCTTTGATTAATTGCATTAAAACCACAAATGTGAAGCCTTCACACAGAGAAATGGGTGAATAGGACACTTTTTTCCTTTTTAATTTTTGTCTTGTTATAAAAATGCTACTCTTTTCACGCTTAGGAAAGGTGCCAGCAATGCTGAAATGCACTGAAAATGTCCAAGTGTTGGGCAGAAGGAAAGTTTTTCCATGACTGTCAAAGGTTCCTGTAAGGGATATAGGGGGTGGGAGTGGTGGTCAAGAAAGGACGAAACAGTGAGATTTTCAAGGTGATTTTTTACGTATAGTATTATGCACCACATTTCTTCTACTAGTTTTGTGTTTTAAGCTTTCCCATGCCCCCAGTATAGAAATTCCCTTCCTGTCCCAGTGAAATTATACATTTCTTTAGGTTTTTTCCCTCCATATAATCTTCTGTCTCTTCAGACATCTTGGAAATCTGCTTATTCTGCCTATACCAGGCAAGTGTAATCTTACTGCCCTACCTTGCAAATCAATCAATTCATTTTGCTAATAGTGAGAACACTAACCCAGAGTGACTGATGTCTACTACAAAATCAGCACCTTGTGTTTGATCTGTGTACACTGGATTATTGAACTATAACAACTGACAAAAGGAATTGAAGAAGATATTAATGTCTGTGACCATTTAATTAAATTTCAAAGGGTGGCATTTATCTGGTTTCTGGCTATACCCATACTGTGGTCCATTTGCAAGTGGAGAAGCCCTGCAGTCTGGCTATCTTGTCAATTAAAGAGAAGCAAACACCTACAATAGATAAGATGGTACAAGTCCTGATGGTAAAATTCCTTTTTTTTTTTTTTCCCCCTTTAAACGACAAGTGCAGATGTCTGTATTTCGACAGAAATGTGAAAGGCAGGAAAAGCAGGTTTAAGAGTGTTTACCAAATTCCTCATCATGAGCTTTGAAAAGCCATTGAAAAGAGGAACCATACCAGAAACTATCAAATGTGTTTGGGCAACATCATTGAAAGAGTTCAAAGCTCAGATGTGAAAATGTCTTAAATCAGATTTTTCTAAGAAATATTCAAAATCAGAAAAGTACTTTTCAATGTACAGATCTTTGCATATCTATGAGGCGAAAGATGTATTTTGTAGCATATTTGTCCTAACAAATTATTAATTGTAATGGAGTAGGGTAAGAGTACACTGCAGACTCCTTAAAACTAACCAACTCTGCTTGTCATTTGACTGACTCTGAAAATATTAAGGAAATATAAGAGGAGAGTATAAATACGGAGTTTTCAGAAGATAAATATGATTTGGGAACAACGAATTTGTGTTCCAGGCCATTTGATCTATTAACAGTGTTCAGGTTACTGAAGAACATCGATGTCTGAACCTAGACTGAAGTTTTAATGCTACATGCAGGGTGACAACAGACAACAATCATGGTGGGGAGAGGGGAAGAAACACAAAAGAAAATCAGAGTAACAGAAGAGACTCTACACATGAAGAAATCACATAAATTATATTATCTGTACAAGCAGAGTTGTGTTGTAGAGTCAGTTTCTTGAATCCAGAACATAAGCTACAATGTTATTCAAGGTAACGCTTTTAGTGTGAAAATTTATTGCTAGGATCAATTTACCTCAATATAAACAAATCTAAAAAAAAAATAGTTGTATAAAATACAAACAAAGGAGAAGATCTGACATAATTAATGGACAAGAAATTACTTATTATTCACACCAAAAGAAAAAACTTACAAAAGCTTATGGAAAATATTTACAAGTTCAATGTATCCAAATCCATACAGCCTGACAGGATTTTCCTGAGAGTGCTGTAAGGCTGGCTGCTGTGACTTTAGTCCACTGCCGATAACCTGCATGGCAATTAGATGAGGTCCCTGATGGCTATAAAAATGCTATCATTACATTCACCCTTAAAAAGGCAAGAAAAAGAGACACACAGAATAATGCTATGACCCTCAGACCAGGAATCTGCAACATGACAGAGAACACAATAAAGTAATCAGGAATATGCAACCTGGATTTACCAATACCAAGTCATGCTTGACCAGCTGATAGGACCAACCTTATACCTCTGATGAAATGTCTGGCTGCAAAAGACAGTGGATGTAACCTATCTTGGCTTTGGAAAGACTGTAGATATTAAATCAAACACTTCCTTCACATGAAATGTGAGGAGATAGGGGCTAGAAAAAAGGATTGCTAGGTAGGGTGAAGGTTGGTTGCATTGACATGGAACCAAAGGCTGGGCACTTGGCTAACAGCTGGTAACAAGCAGATTATCCCAGTGATTGATTTGTGGTTCTAAACTGCTTAGTAACTTAATTAACATACTGGATGATAACAAAGGCTGCACCTTCAAGAAGTTTGAACACAGCAAAGATACTGGGTGAGTGCTTGACCTCACAAATTGCGGAGGCTCAATCCAGAAGAAACTGGATAAAACTGAGGACTGGACCAACAGAAAACTTATGAGACTCACTAAAGATAAATGCAAAGTTCTAAGAAACAACCCCATGCAGACTGGAAATAATAGCCATACAAAAGGTGTCTGAAGTTCAGGACTTGATGACAGGTGAAATGTGCATCCCATGGCAAATAAGGAAAGTTGCAGACGTTAGGAGCAGAGTAGCTGCAAATCACTATCCCCCTTTGCTCAATATCATTGAGATTGCATCAGTAGGAATGATGAAAAACTCAGGAGATTACAGCAGGTAATGTCAAGACTCATGTATTTGTATTACCATATAACTATTATTATTACATTTACATATTTTTATTATCACTGCACTTTCTAAAAAGGTGATTATTCAAAAAGGATAAGAATACGTAACTGATCTTTAGTCACTGCTGTATGACAGACAAATGATAACCATGCTTTAAGTCATGTTCCACATCGAAGAAAAACGCTTGTTGTGTCTCGACAGCGTTTTTCAACATCTAACAACACTGCCACTATTCTGTAGTGCTGTATTAGAAACTCCAGAACTTAGATCCATAAGGGCAGATGGTAACTGAAAATACCTCTTAGTCATACTGTCAAGAGGCTTGCAGCCATATACCATAATGCACATCTCCCCAGTTTTGTTTGCTTTTTTTTTTTCCCCTAGGGGCATGGTGAAGACAAAGGGGTGAAGTAGGGGAGCACAATTATAAATAAATTAACAAAGACTGAAAACTGCTTTAGGACTTAAAAAGTAAAAGCAGTTATTTTAAGCTAGAAATGATTTTTGCAGAGAGAGAAGGGACAATATTTTCCAAATTTTCAGAAAAAGTATGAATGGATGACAGCCTGCAAGATTATGATTTGGTTTGCCACCATCCATTGTCCTTTTTTTTCCATAACTTCATATTTCTTTTCCACCACTCACTGTGCTTTCATTGGAAGTGAACAAGAACAGCATTTGGAGAGCAGCAAAATAGCTTCATTTGTCTAGTGCTGAACAGTTTCACGAAGTATTACCTTCTTATGACTCCTCAAATGACACTGGTGAAAATAACAATGAGCATAAGGACAAATGAGCAATTATATTTTCCAGGTAGTTTTAAATATTTTAAAATGGCATATGGGAAATTGCATCACTACAAAGCAATACAAACCAGGGCAACTGAAACTGTCTTTAAAAAATGTAATTCTAGCTGTTTATTTAAAATGCATACTTATTAAAATGGCAATGTCAGTAATACGGAACAAAAGATGTTGGTAAGAAAACAGAAGGGAACATAATACTATCATGAGATTATACGCTATTGTCAATATATTTAGATGCCTTGGTTTGAATAACCAAGTGCAAATAAAAACAGACAACTTCTGAGACTAAAGGCACAGCAGAGGCGTGGTGGAAATTGAAAAGATGCTTTGTATTGCACAGCATCAGGAGGTGTACAATCCATGATGGGGATGAGATGATTTCTCAGGGAGTTTTGTCATACCAGAACAGAATTCTGCCACTATGTTCACTTGAAGAACTGAGAATGGGACAACTAGCACAGCTGCCTATAAAAAGCTTTTGCTCTCTGAAAGTCACACAGAGGAGCATCACTTATGACAGCAATAGACTCAGAATATTTGTAGGAATTGTGGAACTACTGAACTGTCACATAACGCTGTCATGCAACCGATTTAATTTGCCCTTGTGAAAATTACAGAAATAACAGAAAGGAGAAATGAATGCTAGGCCTGTATAATAAGAAAACAAAAAGAAAGAAATGAGGACAGGAGGGTTTACAAAGAGGTTGAATAAATAATAGAGATGATGCTAGCATAAGGAAAACTTAGGGTTTTCATGACTTAGAACGTGAAACTATTTTCTTGAACCAAATAATTGCTTTCAGCTCTTAATAATTTTATAATTAAAATACATAAAATATGGATTAAAAAAATTAAAAATTACTTTTTAATTGTTGCTTTTTATGTTTCTAGGAGTAGTTTTAAATATGTCAAGTGTTCTATACAAGTTGGTGAGCACATTAATCTTCATCCATATCTTAATTGAAAAGAATTTCAGTAAAATCAAGGGACATACGAAATAAAGATCTTACCTGGCTCTGAAACAAGATTAACAAATAAATTCTCTGATATGGTTACATAATTGTTCATCTTCACCTTGCCACTCTAAATTTAGTCATCCTCTATTTGACTGAAATTTCCACCTACTTTTTCATAAAGTTTTCTTGCATTTGGTTCTACTGGAAAGAGCTTTTCTTTGTTGATCCTTGGAGGAGTAGAAAAAAGAGAGAGTTCTAGTATCTATTAACATGCCATAGGTGAAAGGAAAATCCAAAATATTTTTATAAAAGAGCTAATCTTAAATTTTGCCCCCTCTTCTTTTGAGGTGGTTTGGCCATGAAGCTTCAATATGTTAGTGAGCTAGGACACGGAGGTGTATTATTTCTGAGCAACCCGATTGTTGCTGTTCTTGAATTTGCGGATTGTAAGGAAGGAAGGCTAGCAGGAAGGAAAAAAAAAAATGCCGCTGGGAATTAGAATTGCCCCTTTTGGAAGTACTCACACAGATACAACTGAAATTCTATGTGCATACCTAATGAAAGGAGCACTGTTAGTGTTTCCTTCGAGTTCTGAAATTAAAAGGTCAGAATGAATTGCAGGACGCCAACCCCTTGTTTCATACTCCAGGACATGACAAAAACTCTGCCAATAGTTTATTAACTGATGTTTATCGACTCTGCCCTTAATAAACCTCCAGCGATGACAAGTCTTTTGTCTCTCCAGGTAATCTACTTTCAGATGATGGTGCTTTGCATCTATCACAGGAAAAAAATTTAATCTGGGTTTTCAACGCTGCAGTTTAAGCTAAATACTTCTTGTTGAATGCACCATGGACGTAACACAGAGAGCAGATGATTCCTTCCCTATTTACAGTAACCTTTTTATGTGCTAAACTTTCTGCATAGGGACAAATGTGATGCAGCCACATGGGGACCAAGCCAGTGTCTGATAAACTCAGTGCATACACACTTCTCTAATCATTTATTTTATGTTGTGCCAGATGTCCCATAGAGCCATTGCTGTATTTTTTCCCAGCAGGAAAGGAAGAAGGAGAAAAACCTTTATTGTTATCTTTACTTGTATGAAATGCTCAGACACCACAGTGATGAAAACCATGTGAGAAGTTACCTAGGCTCCCTACTTTCTTTCAAGAATAATTTACCCACTTCCAAGAATTGCGATGGCAGCTGCTGTTTCCTGAAGTCTTTCCAAAGCAACCTGTAGAAATGTCACCTACATCAGGCTTTGAAATACGCACACGATGAGCTGTACTAATAAAATCTAATCAACATCCTATACTATATAACAAAAAACTGAAGAAAAATTAATAATTTTTTTTCATACGTAAAAATATTAATATTCTATGTCAGTATTGACAGCATTGACACAGAATTTTTTCCAGTAGTTTTTCCTTTAACTCTTTTTTTTTTTCCCCCTACTTTTGAGTGTCAGCAACAATTACATTAATAGGGTACTGGTACCTATCACATAAAACCTGTCCTACCCATGTTTCAGGGCCTAATGTTACTAACGTAACAACTAGTTTTTCTCAAACCCCAAGGTGTTTTTTTAACAAGATGGAGGTATGCCTACTAATTTTCCAATTTCCACTGCTACCAGCCCTTACTCCCTCACATGCAAATAGGTTTTCTTTTTAACAGTAAGACTAGGAACCAGAAATACCAGATAGAGGAGCAGGATAGATTTCTGTATAAAGCATGAGAAAGAGAAAAAGGAGAAGCTGTATACAGCTGTACAGTTGTTAAAAACTTCCTTTAGGATCCTAAAGCATTCTCCCTACTTGCTCTGTGTATGGCTAGATGACTAGTGACTGCTTGTATAAATATAATCACTGTTTCTTGTCCCCTAGATTCTTGCACTACAAGCTTCAAAATAAGCTTATACAGGTTAGTGAAGGAGCACTGTATTGAGTATTCAGGTTTTCCTGAGTTATATCCTCATATCAGATATGCTGGCTTTACCAGTCAACATATCTCTGGGTGTGGTCTTCCCCAGCAGACCACTCAAGTCAGTATTAAGTATCAGGCAAAACTTAAAGAACGTATTTTCTCAAAACCACATTTTCAGTGATGAGCCATACTATAGTACTATGTAAGAACACAATACATTATTAATACAATTAGGATTACCCTCAGCTACTCTAGAGTTGCTTTTGAAACTAATTAGCCCCTAACCAGCCCCAGGTTTGTTATGCTTTGAGAGTCCTTAAATACACACTTTTCTGTCATTAAAACTGGGTACACAGTTACCCAGAGTAGTTCTCAGAAAGAACAGATCTTTTCTAGACTAAACCAAAATCATCACCTGCTCCCTCTGTTTCACAGTTAAATGCTCCCATTTGGTCTGTCATTGACTACTGGGATATCATCTGGGTAGTTCAGTAGATTAAGTTTTCTCCTGGTCCTGATCCTTAGGAACTTCTGGGTTTTGGCCAATTCACCACTGCAGCCATTGGAAATTGGTGACATTTTATTGACTATATTATTAGAAATATCAAAACTACAACCCTTTATTTTAGAATTATACCTCCTTTTTCTATATCAGTACTGTATAAAGTCAAAATGCCTAGGAATGAGGTCTTCAACTGAATACATTTTCCCCTGGGATATATTTTAGTTTTAGAAGAAAATCTAAGGACTGTCAGGAAACCCAATGAGGTTCGTCTATTGTTACCCTTACTCACACTGTAACTTTATTTTCCCGTTTTCAGTAAGTAGAGGCAATAGCCTGAAGGATAATTACTGGACTAGCTAAATTGTAAATGTTTTTCAGTTATTGATTTCTTAAAAATTTGTTTTCAGAACAGTCAAGTACAAGCTGTATTTGCAGAGCAGAAGCGAATGGGGTGACGGGAGAGTGGGGTAAAGAAAGAAGGGTGGGAAATGTTATCCAGCCATGAAGATGGTGTTGATAAAATTTATTGCTAAAAATTTAATATGTTTAGGGCCATGATGAAATGCTTATCATCAGCTTGCATTGCCTGTAGTTCTTGCTGATTCCAGCCCGTTCAGCGTATCCTGGTAATGAAATGAAATGGCATGGGCCCAGTGCCTGCAAAATAAGATCCATTTCATTACAGTTTGAGAGGCTTTCTTTTTCGTTTATTCCTTAAAGACTAGATTCAGGGACATACAGATCACAAACTTTATGGGTTTCTTCTTTTTTTGTTTTTTTTTGTTAAAAAAAGTAATGGTTTAATATCTGTTACTAAAAGAATGACCAATAACTTAAATTTGAATTTATTGGCAATGACTCTGGTACACCTTTCCCTTAAACTCAGCTATGGCTGCATAACTTCTGAGTACCTATTTTAAGAAATTCTATTTAGAATCAATGTCACCATTGAATGGGTAATATATTGGATTCTTCTTCCTCAATTCTCTTTATTTACACATTTACCCTTACCAAGACACGGTGATTCTAGCTTAGTAATCATCTAAAGGCTATAAAGAATCAACCAGGGTTCACTGTCCCTGGACCTTTCCACTGGGGCAAAAAAAA
>VZRR01008845.1:355257-366896 GCA_013398015.1 Oreocharis arfaki | reverse complement strand
CCAAAAAAACCCAAACCCACAAGATTAGATTTCTGATCTGACAAAACAAGGGTGTTTTCGTTAGCTTTGTGGTTATGTTTGCTATATATGGCAAGTTCTCCACAGCTATCAATCTATGGACAAGCATAACTGGCACACATTAGACTATACCTGAAACATCACATTCTGCCAAATGTTACATCACAATGTTTCATAATGTTCTTATGAACTAAATCTTGTTACAGCAAAGTTTATCTATGCAAACTGATATGCATAGTTCTGTTTAACAGCACTAAGAACACAGTTAGTCTGTTAAGCTCTAGCTTTACTGTGCTCTCCTTTCAAAACTTTTGTTTTATCCTGCCCCCCAAATAAAACTGTGTTTATTTTTACATTAAAAGCATACTTAACACTTCCCAGATAGTTTTATAGCCAAATTCACCTTGCATTCACCCTACAAAAACGTGTGTTTTCATTAAACGGACTATGTAAGTGTCTCAAAATTTGGCCTCTAGTATTTCATACCACCAGCAATAAACTGAATGAGCCAAAAGTATCCATATTTCTGCCATACAAAGAGAACATTTATAAAGAGATATGCATTCTATTATCAAATGTGCTAACCTTTCTTTTTCAGGATAAACCAAAACTGAATTCATCCTGAAAGCTTTTGGCATTCCTAACACAAAGAACCTACTGTTTAATTTGTATTAAATCCAGGCAGGAGCTGCAGAACTCTCCACTGAGGTGTATTGCTACTTTATAAGAAAACACTCTTTTAAAAGCAGAAGATGAAAATACTTGCATTAATAATCTTCTTCCAAAGGATGGATAGGTACAGTGATTAAAGTGTTATCTTAGGGCTTTAATGACCTGGGTTCAAGTCTCTGTTCTATTTTCCTTATCTCTGAGACACAAAGCTACATGTCTTGTGTTCCCAAACTAATAAAAATACCCAGATACTCATGTTTCCCTGTCCTTGAAGAGACTTTCAAAAGTTTTTTGTTTGTTTGTTTTTGTTTTAGTTTTGTTTTGTTTTTTTAAGATTAACTACTTTTAGTAGACAGAGACTCGATCCAACTAAAATAAATTAATTCCAAGTGGACAACATGTCAACATGATATTCAGTGATCCAGAGTTTGAAAAAGGAAAAAAAAAAAAGCTTCCTTTGAAAAGCTGAAGTTCTTGAAAACTCTTTATTGGCTTTCTGGTAATGTCAGGCAAAATATCTTGCACAGGAAACATCTACTGGATAGAAAGTTACAGTCTTGTATTCTACCCTTGAGCATATTAATATGAGCATATGCCTCTGCTCATATTAACAGAGCATAGCATCTAGAAATACAACCCATACTTAATGGCTTAAAACCTAAACCTTTTTTTTTTCACATTTTTTTTCTTCAGACCAACCTATAACTCCACTTTTCTGTCATTTTCTATTGTTAGACCCATTCTGAAGGCCCTCATTAGGGCAAATGAGGGGATGAGTGGGCTGCAAAGCTGCACAGTACCAATTTAGCCATACTTGAATGAAAAGTTCAGCTAAATCTGGTGAGTGAGAAAAACTTAACATCTTCAAAATAGAATTACCTTCAGCAAGATGCTGAAGATTTTAATTGTTCTACAGGACTGGGTTACTAACCTCATTAAAATCCCCAGGAACAATCAACTTTCTGATTCATTTCTTGATATGTATTTGCTGCCCTCTGATAGCAAATTACCTTGTTGGTAAACTTAACACAAGTCTTTTGAAACAGCAACGCACTACTTTCTCCTGTGATTTTCTAGGACCTTACAAGGCTTGTCACTTATTCCTTTTTAAAGTGGACTATATTTCTGTAAATTATGCCAACTCATAACAAAGTAATGCTTTTTAAAAAAATTTTCTCTCACAATTCTGATACACTAAAACATCAGACACATACTGGATCATAGCTGCTACAAGGGAGATCCGGGCATTTTACCAGTAAATCTGACCCACTTCAAAATCATTGCTAAGATGATGACACTTAACTGCCTGCTTCCCCAAACACATGCCACTTCCTTTCATTTAGCCTTTGGTTTACTAGAACTGCTACTGAGTCTAATGAACCAAAAATACCTTTTCCTGCATTGCAAAGTGCAGTCTGTCATTAGGGGAAAAAAAAAAAAGTGGTCTTTGAATTTGTTTATAATATATCTCTTCCACCCAGAACAAAGAATGTAATTGGAAGGGAAGGTTTTCTAAACTCTGACAATGAGATTAGAAAATCAGTTTTATTGACTGTATGCAATGAATGGCAGTTAGGGAGAAAAAGCATTACTACCTCTGATGTGTATTCGACAGTCTACATTTCATCAGAAAGGTGACTAGGTTTTTGTTTTGGGCTTTTTTTCTTTACTGAGCTGTAAATTAGAGGAATCTAAGTATAGTACCGAAAGTATCAGTGGTTTGGCTGGCTGAAATACATAATAGCAATCACAATTACTAGGTGCTTAACACTGGGCAAATACAGAGAGTCATGCTGACAAGGGTCAAAGGAACTAGAGAAAAATGGAATGGGAGGAATCAGTAAAGAAAATACAATAAAGAAAATACCAATCTGCATTCTGAAGGAGACACAAAGAATGAACAATGTGGCAACAGATCCTTCTCCTAACAAACGCTGTTTTCTGCTAAGGCTAGACATACATTGGTGTGTGCAAGAAAATGCACCCTTCTCTCATACTGCACTCGATTCATAATAAATACAAAAAGATTTCTTATTTCAACTTTTCGATTAAAAAAATAAAATATACAATGTATGTAAAAATAGTTTTAAAAAATCTGCTGAAATTGTATCTACGACCAGATTGTAAGTTGCTGCACTTATTAATGTATGAAAAATTTATGATTAATAATAATCTTTTCATGACTGAGTTAATGTGTTGCAGATTTCAGAGTGAATGATGTCTGTCCAGGTTAAGTGATGCACTCTGCTAATTATTTTCCCTCAACATGAATTTGACGAGATATGTTGCCTCTGGAATCAGTTATCAATAACTGCTTCTATCTCCAGCCACAGCTGAGAGCTCAGAGCCATAAAGTAGTGCAGTACTGCACGAAAAGAAGTACTGTAAACACTGCAGTGAGGTTTATTGAAGAAGTCTTGATTACTGTGACAGTAAACTCCTCTAACCACTGTCAGTACAGTGAAAGGTAGTTACAGAATTTATTGACTCCTGTTCAAACCAAATACATATCTACCCTCACTCTTCATTTTTATTTTTCTTAATCACCCAGAAGAACATAATTTTTTGGTTTATCACAAACCCTCTGTCTATTCTGTCCTCTAAGTCATTTGTCATGCTCCTCAAGGTCGCAGGGGAGTCTCAGTGGGAAAGCATGTGTGTTGATTGATTGGTACTATGATGCTTATGTCTACCACGGCTGCTAAATGAGCTTCTTTCCCTTCTCCCCTTACTCTCTTGCCTCCAAGCAATGACTTGATTGAAGGGAGGGAGGGGGTGGAAGGAAGAGGGAGGGAACACCTCCAAGAAAAAAAATCTCACCTGTGAATTCAATTAAGAATGTTCATAAAGCAGTATTGTGCCTGGTGATCAACCTATCTCGTCTCACTGCCAGAGACTTGCGCCTTAATTTGGGCAGAGGCATTCCTAATAACTTTAAAAACCAGACCGGAACAGTCACTAATACCTGACCACTTTCTGGCTAACGAAAACCCTGTATTTTCCCTAAAAAATAAGATACAATAATTTTGAGAGGAGTGAGAGAATAAAAGAAACAGAGAGACATAATGCACAATTGCACGAAAGAGAATTCAGGAGCATAAATGAGAAAGGGTGTGATCTTAGGAGAAATTATGAAAACAAGGGAAAATAAGGGAGCCAGAGTAAGAAAGTGAGTGTGCAAGAAGTAAGACATTGAGTGATAGCACACACAAGAGAGCACATGAAAGAGACAGACCACACCTGAGAAAATGTAAGAGGCAGTGAGCAGGCATGTGAGAGCGCAGTATTGCACATGGCAAGTGTGACAGCAATAGGGCAGAAGAACGTGAAAGAGAGACTGAGAGCAAGGAAGAGTGCGAGGAAGACCAGGGAAAATAAATGAAAATTCTCTTCCAGAAAAAATGACACAGAAACATCCCCCGGTGGCTTGCTAATACTGACAATGTTATTTAGAAAAAAAGCTCACAATTTAATGCAGCTGTTAATGCTCCCCTATTATGTATCTATTAACTAAACTGAGTATATGCATGATTCTGAAAGGAATACTGACTGTATCTGACATATTAGGTGAAAAGCTGTGCTTCTCTGAACAACTCTTTCCTGTTCATCTCTTAGAAACTCATAAGCAAACAAACATGCCATCAAACAGATTGTATCTGCAACAGTCAGAGATACAATTTTAATTTCAGAGAGAGGAGATTTGAAAGATTATGACTGCTGAAGGCATCAGTGGCTTGTGGATTATCATAATATCTCTAATACAAAGTTCCTAGATTAAAACAAAACTCGCTACCATAAAAATGCTAAATAAAAACAAATCAAATTTCTTACTGATATATTTGTTCTTCCTAAGTATATCTAATAGCCAATGTCTAGAGGAATATTCTGCTGTCCTTCAGTCACAACAGCAGTAAAGAACCAACAGATATTGGTGGTGAAAAAAGAATGAGAGAAACCGTCATTCTCCTTTCACCTCACTGATTTGTCATTTTTTACAGTATAACCAAGTTAAAAATTCCCCAAAATCCCCAACCTCTCTCCTCTTTTTGTTACTGAGTTCATAATCTCACGCAGCAGGATTATTAAACATATTAACCCTTAAAGGCTTTTCTAAGTCATCTCTTATGACTGGCAGGTTGTATCCATCTTCTGGGCACAACTTTGCCTAAGCCTTAAGACTAACTGGACTGGGGTTTTAAGTTAATTAAAATTCACAGGTTTGTTCATTACCAAAAACATTGGCAGCTCACAAGACACGTGAAGGAATACCTCTTAAGAATCTACCAATATTGTCTTGGCTTTTGTATAAACTAAATAAAAGTGAAAGATATAATTTTCTCCTGAATTACTCATTAACAAAAACAAGTCCAATTTTATGCTATTAATACAGTATAGTATGCAAAGGTTCAGCTGCAGCCATCCGTGAACAAGCCACACAAAATTGCCTTATATCAGGCACTGAAAATACATGGTTATAGAAAACATACCACCTTCCCACTGAGGGGAAAAAAAAAAAAAAGTAGCCATTGCAAAAACAGTTAGATGCAAATTTAGTCCACTTTTAGTGAACTAGACCAGTAATATAAAGTTACAAAAAATCCCTTGTATGAAACTACCAATTTTATGTGCAATGACAGACTTACATAATTAAGAACACAGGAATTTAAAAAGTACATGCAAATCTTTAAAGCTTTCTTGCTACTAAAGCTTAAAAATACATAAAAGCAATTCCCAGATCTCGAGTTGTGCAATGAACACTTAAATCAGTTATTAAAAGCAATTGATATATTATTTACTATCGAAATTATTAAGCTGAGTAATCAGTTACACAGAATAAGCACCTAAAAACCACTAATAGTGTACAATTTTGAAAAGTATTGCTAGGAGAAATATAAAAAGCCACTAGTTTCTAAATGGTTTGTTGAATTCTTTGAAAATTAAAACACATAACGCAAAGATAAGAAATAGTTGACAAACCATGTAAACACTCTTTTATATATATATATTTTTTTTTTAACTGAGCAAAGTCACTTCCACAAAAAATTGATTTCACATTTGTCATGAGACTTGTCTAAAATCTGAGACCTCAGGTTGTGTAAGCACATCAAATATTTATTAAGGATATCTAAAGTTTTCAGTAGTATAACTGGGATTACCTCACAAGAGAAGAGTGATATCAAACAGAATGTCACATAAGGCATTGCATGCCTCTGTAAATATAGTACAGGATACATTACATACACTCAAATAAAACAGGAACAGTGCCACTATAAAGAAGAGCAAGGACTGACTGATTGAGAAAGTCCCCGATGTGCAAGTTTGTCTTTTCTAAGTGTTTTGAATTTTTTTTTTTTAATTTAAGTATATATCATGAAAAGCATCTTTGTTATTTCTGGGGAGCAATACAACATTGTTTCTTCAGTGCAGGATAAGAAGTAATAAGTCCATGGTACTAAATATAAAAAAAAGAAAGCACCAGTGATGTGTATAAACATATGGGTGGTTTCTTTGCTATAACAATAGAAGCATCTGCTTTGGGACATTTTTGGCTACCAACTGCAGCATACTGTTAGCTACTTTGTCTGTATGTCAGTGGAGAAAAGAGAAGTTGCATGTAATAAAACCCACAGGTAATCAGCAATAAAAAGAAAAAAAACTTAAAAAGAATTAATTTGCAGGAACATCCCAAATCTCAATGCTATCACAAACTAACTCACTCAGTTGTAAAATTATACCAGAAGCTTTTTACAAGAAGTTTTCCAAAGTAATCTATCACACCTTACCTTAGCCTAGGACAGATATATTGCAAGTAAAATATTTGTCTTTATTTTTCTGCTTCCTATAAAACACAGAGGAAAATCAATTAATGCTGTAATAACATTTTTTTTTTTAAATGCTCAGCATTAACGGAAGTGTTTAGAGTGAGTTCTGGGGAGGGGAATGTTGTTGTTACCTTTATTTCACTTATTTATTCTGAACTGGTTTTTTACCTCCTAAATGACATCAACATTTTGAAAAATTGCAAACCTAGTTTAACCTTGGAAATAATTTTGCAATCTATTTCCCTTCTCAAAATTTATTATAAAATGCTTGGTAAGTTTAAAACTGATAGTTTGCCATTATAGAAGATCCAAAATAGGGTCTCACTCTTTCCATTAAAAACCAAACCACTGGAAGTCAAAGTTAATGGGAACTAACAGAAGTAGACCAGTGAAAATGTCACTATTTCAACTGAATCTTCTACATCCTCAACACCACACCTTTCTCTTCTGTACTGTGTAGTTAACATTTAGCCAAGTTAGACATGTCTTCCACAGTGCCAACAGAGAACATGTTCCAATCTCAAATAAGAAAGTTCTAACAGTGTATTTTACCACTTAAGTGTTCCTGCCTCAGCAAGGGCATCTGCTTTGAAAAACAGCAGGAGCACTTGCTCAAACTCTCATTCCCCACTCATAATCATTCAGAACAACCGCAAGTACTTTTTCTCAACTCCTTCCCCCAAGCCTGTCTCTGAAACCATCAGATCTATGGCACATCAATAAGTTATTCAGGCCCATGCTGCTCCCCCACTTGCAGTTGTGGGACTTTCTGGAGCACATCCCCATTAATATCCCTGGACATGCACACAATCTATAGAAAATCAGGATGGTTTGTATATTAAACCCCTCAGCCTGCACTAATCCCAAGAACATACAGCTCCAGCTGCCTCACACAGCCCTCATTGGGCAGTCCTGTTCCATTCCTCTCACTCTTCCTCTTGTTTCATGCCTTAACTATGTTCCCATTTTATAAATTTCAATTCTCATCTTCTCTCTTCTCCATTCCAGTTGTTTATTATAGCTCTGGATGACTGCACAGCAAGATACCAGAGCTGCCACTTGTTCTAAATCCTCCTCCTCCTCCACCTCCCACCCTCCCGCTCTGTGCTTAATTCATGCTGTGAACAGCTGCATCACAGCTGTCAGGGTGAACGGCAAAGATGTCCTTTTCCAATAAGACTGTGCCTGTGGCACACAGAGTTCCTTCGAACAGCTAATTAGCAGGAGAGAGTCCACGGCAAGGTTTGGTGCTGTCCATCAAGCCTGCTGCCAATGTCAACACCATCAGCTGAGCTGTCATGTTTGGTTCCTCATTTAGGGGACTGGCAAAACCCCTTTTTATGGCTAAGGAAAGATGGTGGCGTATGGACAGTGGAAAGTGGAGGGTCAGGCTCTGTCAGTGCTCAGTAAGAAGCATTTCATACCTGCTAAAGCCCTTTCTCTGCACATATTTTGCCTCTTCCAGCTAGCTCCTCTACTAACAACTCACAAGTTCAACAGAAAAACAAGATATAAAAAGCAGAAGCGAGACAAACTCATTTCTTCTTATTGTTGTTGTAGAAATAGAAGCTAATACACCTGTAACTGGCATTATATTTGCGATAACAGGCTTGGAAAACCTTTCTCTAAAAGTATTCATCTCCCCAAAAATTTTATTTCTAATAAGTAACAACCAAGGTCATACAATTTCTCGCGGGGTTTGGGTGTTTGGTTTCTTCCAAGTTCCAGAGCAAGGCTTGCTAGGCATATACTGAGCACTGCAAGCACATGTAATTAGCTGAAGCTAAACTTCAGTCAAAATGACAACATTTGGACTTCAGGAGCACTTTCCTTTTTTTTCAAGAAGATGAAAATGTAGAAGGGAATAAGAAAGTAAATCTCTGATTAGGTGAACATAAAGCAAAAGTTTCTGGGATGCCCACGGGGAGCTGCTGTATTTAATTTCAATAGTTTTTAGGCATCCGAGCTGTCAGAGATAAAGCACAGTATTTAGCTACGGCCATTACTGTGGGCAGGACGCCATCACATCAGGAAGGTGCACTCTGAGCCCAGCCATTATGCCAAAGTTTAAAATATAATGCATTTTATGGCTGTAAAATAATTTAAGTTGGAACAGAACTGGGGTAATCATCTAGTCTAACTGCTTAAAGCAGAAGCTAACTTCAGAGCAAGACTGGCTTGCTCAGGGCTTTGTCTAGCCTAGTCAAGTTTGGGGAATTTCCACGGATGAAGGGTCTCCATTGCCAATTTTAGCTTCATGCAGCTGAGTACAAAATGGCTCTTCTCTCATATCACACCTGGGAAAAGACTATGCCTGTGGCATGCAGAGTTCTTTCAAACTCTCACTACCTATGAAGTCTCTGTACTTCACAAAGCACAGGCATGCTGTTGCCCAAGTTCATGTAAGAAAGGGACATCTTTATCACAGACTTCTGAAGAATATCATAAGGCTATGTGTTTTCAATGCAATATTTATTGAAAAAAAGGGAAAAAAAATCCAGAGTATCAAAAGGACCAAGGTCCTACTGCAGCAGACTATACCTCTAAAGAGGTTTTCTCACAGCAGATTTTTTTTCAACTGTTTCCCCCTGTTTCTTTCTTAATTTCATTTTTATTTCAGAGTAAATATTTGAAAGACGTAAATCTCAGGTTTAGAATTAGTAGCTATGGAGCCCAGCTGTTGTAATGAATAAGCTTCCAATTTATTTCTTTCCTTTTGTTTTTATTACTCACTTTTAATTTGATACTGTTACATGAAGAAAGAGCAACTACCTTTGTTTTCACTTGAATGATTTGCCCATTATAGTTTAAAATTAGCTCCTTAAGTGGCAATATAAAATGTATGGCACAAGCACACAATTTTTAGCAAAGAAAAATTCGACTAGGTTGAACAGGAAAAAAATCAGAACAGAACTATAAAAAAAAATGGGGCTTATATTAAAATATATAGATGCAGAAGTACTACCAAACAAAATGGATTTATTTCTATGACTTTAATTGATCATTAACAAAATTAACCTCATCTTACAGAATATATTCTGTGATATCATGCTTAAAGTAAAAAAAAAGTAGGCTACATTTCCTCATTTCCCTTGTTTGAGTCTTCGACTTGGTGGTGTCTCTAGTAAGCATGTTTCTGAGAGCTGGAATTTTTAATTTCTTTTAAATAAGAAGAAATAACTACTTGAACAGAATCAATTAAATTTTATGCATATTACTGAGAAGTAATTGGAATGGGGTTATCAACCAGTTTCACAAAGGCACAGGCATATATTTGATTTCCTCAAAATCTGAGTTACATTTCCAGGTAAAATATGGAAAAAAGTATTTTTTCATTTCAATTACAATGCTACTCTTGATTTTAATTTGAACTTTTTTAAAGCTCCTTATTTTCAAACATGTCTCCCAGACATCTACACCCAGGAATTTCATGCTTGCCCTTTCTGACAAATTTATGAAGGTAAAGATGGAAATTCACACTCATTAAAATCTCTTTCCATCAATCCTTCAAACTTTGAGAACTTTGATTTCCATCTGACACTGATTTTTGGATTTCATCCCTACAAGGAAGAAGTCTTATCAGAGACACACAGTGCACACTGAATGACTTGGTAAAACTGCTTCAGCTGAAGCATCAAACACAGTGACAGGAACAGCTACTTGCATTGAAGCACTGCCTAATCTGTGAAGCACTTCCAGTGGCATTTTAATTAATATTACAGCATTTGGGACAAGCTGAATATTTTACCCAATGTTGGTTTTCACACTTTGAATTAAAAATGTTTGCCTAAAATGGACAGATATAAAGTTATTCTATATTTTGTCTTCTATTTCAAAATAGCTATCAAATAACGTAATTTTAAAAGCTTTGTCAAAAACCATATGACCAGTTATATACTCTGCTCAGTTGTTACTTCATAAAAGTACATCAGAAAACAAATTAAGTGCACGCATTTTACCTCCCAGATGAAAATTAACAATTCAGATCTACAGAAATAGCATAGAAATAACAACTAGTTCAGCTGTCAACTGAAATCATTGAAATGTAAAATAAGGTTTTACGTGCACAGAAAATGTCTAAAAGCACAGGGAAAAAAAAAAAAAACAACAAACCCAAAAGCCTTTTTCCATGTGTAACTGCAGAATGGAAGTCCAGTAAGAATACAAAGATAAAATACAGCCCCTGATTCAGCAGTCACTTAGACCACAGATTTCAGGAGTGGAAAACAGAGAAACAGAAACCCACACACAAACAAAAATATGTGATACATACACAATATGTTTGTCCTAATCTGTGACATAATAGGCTAGGAACTCTTGAACACAGTGTATTAGGACCATTCTTACGTATGCTAATTGAATAATTAAAAGAGATGGATACTGAGATTAAATTATTTTAGTTAACTAAACTATTTAGTTAGCTAATGAAATTCTTAGATTTTCATCCACTCATTCATATCACCAGGGGAAAAAAACAAAATTGTCGTGATAGCAAGAAGTAAGTAATTTACTCATTATATTTCTGGGGCTCTCCTTATAAATTCAGCAGAAGGCAGCAGATATGGAAGAAGCACCACAACAGTATATTTTAAATGTCTGAAAATACAGATACTGTGTCAAATTCCAGAAGACACAAGCTAAAGTGAGAGACAATTACTGCAAAACCAAAAAAATAAAGCAATTGTTTCAATTAAAAAAAAAAAAAAAGAGAGACAAATGGAGAGGAATAAATATATTATGCCCTCTGTGAACGAAACAGGGAAAGAAGTGGATGCTTTAGAAACATCCATTAAAGAAAAAAACCAAGTAGTCCCACTTGAAGGGTGTGTGTGAAATGTGAGGGAAGTGGTATTTTTTTCCTCCATTTTTCAGGCAGTTTGACACAGCACTCAAATTCCAGTTATTCCCAGATATAAAGTGAACTCCACTAATTTTCCATCTGCTTCCACATACAATTAAGCTTTCTGAAAATAAACATTACTGTATAAATCTGCAAGGATTTCTATTTTTAAATACTTGTGATTCACCCACTTAACACAGTGATGTGACCCCTAATTAAAAGTGCATTTTTAGATAAAGAGCAGACCTCCTGACATTAAAAAAAAAAAAAAAAAAAAAAAAAAAAAA
>VZRR01008845.1:319807-354602 GCA_013398015.1 Oreocharis arfaki | reverse complement strand
AAGATCAATTCAATGCTTTCATTAAAAATGAAAAAGAAAACCCTTCGTGGAAGTAATTATTTTAAAAGAAAATAACAGTAATAACTGTTCACACTCTATTTGGAGGCATGGTGTTTAATGATACATACTCAACTGCAAAGCAATGAGAAACTCAGTATTAAAAAAGTTAAATGTTTAATCTGTAATTATTATTGCCTGGATGCCACACCAGCAAAAGGCAAATATCCTGTAAGAGTTTTATTTCTCAAGAAAAGATCAAAAAGTATATTAAATAGAAGACCTGTATAACTTTGAGCTGGAAGGAAAATGAGAAAGGAAATACGTATTTTTACTGCTCCTTAATACAAAACTTGTGTTCTACGACAGGTAGGACAGATCCCTTTAGAAATAATTTTTATCCTTTATTCACTGTACAAACAAGTATGTAAGAGAAGCAAACACTGCCATCTATTAAAATAGGATCTCTGAGTATATTTCCATGAATGGCAAGGCAGCAAACCCAATTTGAAGGTTTCTAATTCACACTTCAAGATATTACGCTGTGTTTGTATGCTGTTCCATACTGGTTTTTATTTGAGCATGCAGTAAAAGTTGTTGCCAAACAGAGTTTGCCAAGAACATTTATTGATGCAATAAAAGAAGGGGATAAAAGAACTGCACTAATGTCTTGCTGTACAAAGGTGAAAAAAATGCAAGAAAAAACTAACTTCCAAAGGACAGAGAAAAATTCTCAAATTTTTCAGGGAAAGTGAGTGCATGGGCATGAATACCTCATAAGCTATATTTAATAGAATGCACTTCAGGTTTGGGAGTACACAGAAACAGAGATTTAAGCTTTTCTTGAAATTGCAAACCACTGAGCATTAAACACAGTCACACTAATAAAACACACACAAAAAGAAATCTTTTTTAGCTTCTTATCAATTACTGGTATTTTATCTTAACTTCTTAAGTTTCTCCCTTTCTTAGACAAATGCACCTTCAGATACACAAAGGGGTTTGAAGGGATAGAGGACTACAGAGAAATACAGATCATATTCTTATAAACACAACTGCATGAGCCAAAGACACATTCCACTACATCCTTCCAGTTTTGTTTGTTCTGGAGGGAAGGAAAACAAGCAACAAGCCCCTCTCCAAAGGGAGAGCTGGGGAGAGGGAAGAACCAAATTAACCAAATCCAGCAGTGAAAGAGAAATCTATACTTTATTTATATTTAGAATTCATATTCCCACTGTTCTGCCTACATGGCAGTCCCAGGTGCTTCTGCAGTCAGATCTCAAATAAAACCTTGGACAATGGAAGTGGAATGAGCTAAGGACAACTGCTAGACGAGTCTGCTCAAGCTCCCTAAGGATGAGGGGTGAGAACCCCATCAGAACCTTTCAGCCCACACTGAACACAACACTGCCATAGCTCAACTGGCATTTACTTGATCAGTAATGTGTATTTATATGCTGCAATCGTATTACTGGGCTACGGTATAAAATCAACCTGAGATCCTGCTAGGGGTTGATCAACCTGAGATCCCGACACAGGGAGAAAAAGAAAAAGTACTGGTCTATCCCTACTTTGTGCTACTCATACTCCTATTACTGCAATGATAACAGGCAAGCCCAATTCTCAAATCAATCTACAATCTAGGGGCTTCTCGACTCATATCAGCCTAAATAAATGTGGTTTTTCATCCCATTCCTTTGCTGTCATTGCCAAGATCACCAGGAAGATCTGTTTAGTCTTACAATGCACAGCATTCCTAAAGAACCCTAAACTCAGAGTTAAACTATTTTTGGACTTCCATGGGTAGATGAACTCTAGGAGCTCAAGTTAGTCCAGGAGAGTCAGAAGACACAACTCAACTTTCATGTCTGTGCTGCAATTTTACATCTGCATGTTTCCAGCCTTTTTTGCTTGAATAACTTTTGTGGACCAAGGAAGATGCATAAAGGAAACAAACCTGTCTATGAGCATAAAACATTGAATATACCAAATGATAGACTAAGACTGAACAACAGAATTAAATTAAAACAAGTGAAAAAAGGTAAGTTAAATTCGTCTGTATCTAGGTATGTTCTGAAATCCCACACCTGCCAAAACACATTCTATTTATAACTGGACACTGGTGTTTGACACTGATGCTTGCCAGGCTAAATTTAAAACTAAGAGGTTTGACACACTAATTTTAAATCTGAGGAAATAATAAGTAAGAATGTCTTTTTCAGCTTTATATATTAAGCAACCCATTTAATAAATAGTTTCTCTCATAAGAAAAAAGCTAAGTTGAGATATCCCCATCTTGTGTTAGATATGCAAACTCTGACTAGAGTTGGGAAGCACCTAGAATTCAAGGACAAGTCTTTAAGCAAATGGGATGTGAATGCCAAAGAAAAGTAATCACAGTATTTTATGAGATGACTGAGTTGGATACTATTGGCAAATCTGCTAATGTTGGTAGGTCTTATGAAAGACCTATGTTGCACTTGTCAATAAACTGCATACTCTAAACATCTCAAATTTTTGTGTAAAGCAAGACTATCCCATCCTGCCAATGACATTCACTCTGACCTCAATGTGCTTGTGACACACTGTTCATGACATAACGTGAATCTGACCTGGACATGCTCAGTGGTTTTTTTTTGTCAGAGCATTCTGAAAATCGGATTATTGAGCTAAATAAAAAAACATAAACCAAAAACTGAATAAAATTGAAAAGCACTAAGAAGACTCTAGAGGAAATTTCCAACACCAGAATCTAACAAGATTTGCCAAGTTTAAGCACTTCTTTGAACTGCTTGACTGAAAAGCAGTATTTCTGCAGCATCTTTTCAGGACCATTTTACTTCATGGTAGTAATGTCAAATATTTTTTCCCTTGTCTAATTTTATATAACTAATATTAATAAATTAATAGCCTATAGAAGGCACAGTAAAATAACACACAAAAAAAGGAATTGAAAAACAGGTTGAAAATAGCAACAAAATTAAAAAGAAACAGCAACATAAAAGAGAACCCTTGAAGTGATCAAGGAGGAAGTCAGTGACACAAACATGAAGACTCCCTAGAAACATACCTCATAATGTCTTTTTCCAGTCTTCTGCAAATGAGAAATTATCACATAGGGATTTCATGCACAGTTGTGAGAAGAATACTGTCAACTTTGCTAGGCTGATTTGCACCGAATTTGACTGCCAAATGATTGTGAAAAACTAGTCAGCTACTCACAGCTCAAGGTGATTACCCATAACGAGCTTCACTGCAGAAAAAAATAACATCGAGTGTGCTCCAGACAGAGCAAGTCATGGAAATCACTGAAAATATCTGTAAGCCTGAAAGTCCAATAATTTTACATGGGAAAGCTGAATGGTTTACAGAAACTCAGCTCCGGACTATGGATCTCTGTTAGAGCTCGGCCTAGTCCTGCATTACTAAGCACTGACTATATACAAAGTCTTCACTGCCAGCTGTCGAGGAAATTGTGCGCCTTTCAAACAGTCCATCTAGATCACTGCTGCTTACCAGATGAACTGCTATATGTTACGGCTCTTAAGCTAATAAAAAACGTGACCGCCCAACAGAATAAGTGAATATATAAACACAAGTACCTCACATATTCTGTTCCTTCCTATTTCTATATTGATGGAAAGACAAGGCTTTGTTCCCCATCCAAAGACAATCAATATATCATAACCTATTTACATCAGTTACTGACTCCTATTCATGTGACAGCAGTCTTACATCCTACAAATAGTACAAATCATAAAAAGAGACAACACATATTTGGGTCATGGACTGACAAAACAAGGCCGCGAGCAGGACACAAGACCAAGATGGGAGCTGCAGTTTTCACCTTAGAGCGGTCCAAATTATTGACACAGCAGAACCCAGCATTCATCAATAAAATGTGACTCAACATTGCAGAGAACAGAGTTAGGACTTATATCCTCCCCACATTTTATAAACATTTCCTCTTCTCAGCTAACAAATGCAACAAGGAGTCTGGAGACTGAAAGAAAGGACACCATAAAAATCCTTGCTCATTCAGAATATGAATGAGACCTTGCCAGATGCAGATCAAACTTCTCCCAAAATGGTATCTTGAACCCCAGACTACCTACTTATTAAAAGTCTTCATGGGTTTTTCAGCATTTTTTCTTATGGTAGAGAATATTTAATGATGGATACACAAGAAAATTCTATAAAGACAAATATGCTACAAAATTATTTATCAACTTCAGTCTGGTATTTCTTTGCATCAAAGGTCACTGAATAGTACCCCTAGGTTCTACTTTCTTGGCAGCACATACTGTAATTTTGCAGCAGCATTGTAAAAATCTAGATGTTTTCTTTTGAAATACTGCTGCTTTTCTATCTTGTGAGAGAGACAGAATGAATTCAGAGGTCTCAGTTGTGCAAGTAAGCATGCTTGCCTCCTATAGCTGTTCATTTTCCTGAAGAGCATGTAATTTCTTTGAAAGATCTACTAAATTGTAACAAACAATATTTCTGAAAAGTCACAATAAAACATGAGATTTTAAAATGCCATTAGATAGCACTGGGAACTTGTCAGACCCCACACAATTCATTCCCCCATCCAATGACGCATGATATTGGGCACTTATGCTTTTTGTTTGTAAAAGGAAGACAATTTTTCCTCCTATGTTTCTGACCTTTATTCTTATTATCAAGTACTCTTTCCAATTGCACTGAATTATGCAAAACTATCCCTTGCGAGTAATGTCAGAAGGATTTTGTCCATTTCCTGGAATGAGATATTTGACACAGTTTATACAGTCAGCTTGTGTTTCCAAACTCTACTTAAATAAGAGAAGATTAGATTTAAAAAACAGTTCAAGACCAGGAAAAAAATTACAGATTTCTGTATTTTGTATCTCAGGAGTAGCTATTGTATCTAATCAGTAATTAAATATATCAATACAAAGAACAGCTTTTTTACACAAGGTCAGAGATTTCCTTCTCAGTACTTGAACTCAGCACTTGTGGGCAAAAAAGGTGTTGATAAGCTACTGAAAAAAGGTAGGACAGCTTGAACTTCGTTGTACTTTATGATCCTTGCTACCATTTTTCTGCAAGGTTTATCCAGCTTGAAATATAATTGTTATTTTAAGATCACTAATTAGTTTCCTTATGAAAAAGTCACTCAATCCAGGAAGGCATTTCTTTCATTTTAATTACATAATGACTATTTTCAGTGATTGGCAAAAGTTCTTCCAAACACTATATTCAATCTGTATTCAATCAGGGATAATCTGTACTGCCTACATAGCATTACCTCATCTCACTAGCTTTTACAGCAGCTACACACTATCTATTGAGATTTTAGGATGTAATTTCCTATGAATGACAGAAGCTGATAAGAATCCCAGTCATGAAATTGAGAACGATATTCACTTGCTCTTTAGAATATTGAAAATATATGCTACATAAATTACAAAAATAATTGAGTATTTTTGTTTAAGAAGTACTCAATGCCAGTACCCTGCTGGAAAGCAATAGCAGTGTACATTGTTATTTAGCTGCATCATCTACCCTTCCTACAAGATCAACATTGTTCACAAAAGATCAATAGAACCATTATAAAATGTGTTTGCTATAATTAAGGAGGCAGGATGCATTAAAATACCAACAGACACCAGGACTGAGTTTGCACTCCCTCAGCTACACCAGTTATTCCTCACTAAACCATGTTTTATTTATTTATTTGCTTCAATTTCTACTCCCTCATTAAGAACCCCATGCTCTAAATTTAAAAGCCCTGCAGGAAATACATTCTTTCACAGCCTTTAGTGAGGAAAAAGAGTTTAAAGAACATGGAGTGGAAGAAATAGGTAAGGACTGTACTCCAAGTTCCTCAGAAAACAAAGTGGGAAATTTCTTCAAAACAAAATACAGGGGTCAGTGGGAGGAGGAAGGCAATCAAACAATAATTAGTTTATGTTTAGATAAAAATGCACACACACACATCCCATACATGTATATTTATAGAGCTTTACACCTGAAAAGGATATTACTCCCATCAGCAGCTATTTTATTCCTGCAAAGCACTTACCTGACTTTTACATTTTTTTAGGGTTGAAACCTTAAGATGGAAAACTGTGATATCCATTTTGCTTATTCAACAACTTGGGTCAATAACAATTCTTACAATATTCTCAAAAAATGAGTTTATCAGGAAAAGGATGTTGACTCTCAGCCACTCTGCCTGATGCACACTCAGGTTTGGTACATGTTAAATATTACTGAAATATATCCCAACCAATTTGAATAAGCACTTAATTAGTCATAAAAAGGCTGAAGTATACTATGGAAGACTGTTGGATCTCAACAGCAAATAAATAATTACAAGTAAATATGCACTGGCTTGTATCATTGCAAATATCACAGGATAATAATACACCAGGAAGCAGAATATTTATAAAGCTGCAATTTTTTTTTATATCACATACTAGTAGTGTTAAGTATCACAGAACCATAGAATGGCTTGGGTCGGATGGAATCTTGAAGCTCATCTAGTTCCAACACCTCTGCTACAGGCAGGGACACCTTCCACTAGATCAAATAGCTCCTTAATAGCCCTTTCCAATGTGGTCTTAAACACCTCCAGGGAGGGGGCATCCATAGTTTCTTGGGGCAACCAGTTCCAATGCTTCACCACTCTCACAGAAAAGAATTTCTTTGTAATACCTAATCTAAACCTATTCTTTTTCAGTTTAAAAGTGCCCTTGTCCTGTCACTACACACTCTTGCAAAAAGTCCTTCTCCATCTTTCTTGAAGGCTCCTTTCAGGTGCTGGAAGGCTGCAATCAGGTCACCTCTAAGCCTTCTCCAGGCTGAATAACCCCAGCTCTCTCAGCCTTTCCTCACAGAAGTGATCCATCCTTCTAATCCTTCTTGGTGGCCCTCCTCTGGACTCACTCCAACGGGTTGATGATATTCCTGTACTGGGGACCCCAGCAGAGGGGCAGTATCACCTCCCTCACTCTGCTGGTCTCACAGCTATAAATAGTTGTACAATACTGTATTGTTCCAATGCAAAATAAAAAAACAAAAAAAAAACAAAAAAAAAAAAGGTCATTTTACAAGAGAGCAGAACAAGTTACAAAAGTGGCAGTTTAGAAGCACTTCTAGGGCACAGAGGCCTGGCATTAGGAGAGCAAAACCCCACCTAAAACTGACACTTGCACTGGTCTTAAGAACAACAAGAATTTCTATTACGATGCAGGTAGTGAAAAGGTGAACAACGAAAATGCCGTGTGTTACTGAGTAGTGCAGGTATCTTAGTGACAGCAGGCACAAGCAAGGCTGAGGTACCAAATGCTTTCCTTGCCCCAGTCTTCACTGACAAGGGCTTCCAGGTCTCCATGAAGAGGGATGGTGTTCACAGTGGAAAGCAACAAGCAGTAGCGGAAAAGGATCGAATCAGGGATATATGTCATGTTAAGAATAACTCTCTTCCTTTACCTCTGAAACTGTGATACTAAAACTAAATTGAGACATAAAGATATCAAATGATAACTTTTTTTTTTTTTCCACTGCATGTTTTATTCCAATTAGAGTACATTTAGAACACTTAGCTCCATGGCATATGTTCATAATTAAACACACCTAAAAATATCAGGGAAAATTAATTTAAACCAGATCTATTTTTAAATAGCTTGCTTGAAATTGAATAATGAAACAGAAAAAATAAACTAGTATTCCTTGACAACACTGAAATTAGAACTGAAGTTTAACAGTGTATTTGTTGCACATGCAACAGCCAACATACTGCAGAAACACAAAATAAACCACTATTCAGTTACCCATTCAAAATAAGGGTTTGCAAATAATACATTAAATGTACAATTACAATGGAATTGTTGGTGATTTATTTAAGAACCAAAGAACTTTTTGAAAATAACCCAGCAGGTTCCTAGTAAATGATCTGCAATATGCAAGCCAGACTACTTGAGCTAAAATCCAACAAAGCATTAAGTGTGCCAAGAGAAAAAAAATGAAGAAAAAAAGAAGCAATTGGAGAATGGTAAGCAAAACCTCACATTTAGGAAAGTCAGTCTTCTACTTCAAAGCCCAACTGCAGAGATTAATCACATTAAATTACTGTCCATCTTTCCATCATATGATATTCAAACCACACACAATTTTAAGTCACTATTCACAAAGCAGAAGGAATGCAAAAACCATTTTGGTACGTATCACATTTTTCAGATGTTCTCTGCCTGTTTCTCAGGTTTCAATTGTTCATAACCATTGTATTTGAATTTTATACCCCTGCTCTGTCCAAGTTGCCATGGGTATGCATTTAAAAAAAATCTCATCAAAACATACTGTGAACAGTAATGGGATCTGCCTTGCTACTTCCTCACCTACAGTTATTGCCTTGCCAAAAATTTTATTTCATAGAAGGAAAATGCAATGAAAGGTTTCAATTGGCAATAGGATAATAGCTCTGAAGATCTGCATTACAGATCACTGTGATTTTCTTGATATTCTGCTTAAAATAAATTAAGGCAAGAAATGTAGGCATTTGTAACTTTACAAACAGATGAATACAAATGTCATTTTGGTCCAAAGAATGTGTTAGGAAGATTACATCAGATCTTTTCATTGATAACGATGGGATTTCATTCCATCTGCTGCTAAATAGATTAACTCTACTAAAGAACTGAAATGTTTTAAGTGTAGTGAACATACTATTCGTATCATACAATTTTATGAACTTAGCTTTACACCACAGAATTAACTCCTTTTAGATATTTAATATGAAATACGACCTTACCACAGTGCTAAAAAAAAACCCCAGCCTCCTGTGTAGCATATTCCCACAGAAATTTATTTCTGAAACAGGTGAAGTATGACACTGTAATACTGAGATCTGATTAAAATAAGTGATTGCCTGTCTAAATATGGAAACTAGCTGTATTTTAGCTCAGAGTTCAAATTTACCTCTTGCTAAATAAAACTGCAATACCTTTCTAAGCACCCGACACAATCCACAAGCAGATGCATTTCAGCAGCTGATACAGATGTGATTGGACATGTAAAAAAACAGTTCATTTTTTTTCTTTTCATATGTTTAGAAATTTATGGAAGAAGAGAGCTAACAGAAATACGATTTATTTTTTTACATTTTAATAATGTTCTAGAGTCTTATAACTAAGGATATTCTGACCACACAAAAAAAACCCCACAACCCTGTTCATTATCTGCACAAATACATGTGCATACCCACATAAGTGTTCATTTAAGACACAGAACATACTTTATTTGGACCTTGGGACAGTGAATGTGACCAGAAGAAAGGTAACATTCTGAAGTAAGTTGATTCACAAACCTTCACTATGTAAGATAAGAATATGATGAACATTAAAATCATCTTTCTATACCGTCTTAAGCTCTCTTTTCTGCCAGCTTTGCACCACAAAACAATTGCAAGCTTCAAGGGGTGAAAAGATAATAAATATGAAGACAGGAAGATATTCAGTATGACTGAAAAGCTTGAGTGTTTTTTTACTATGATCAGTGTTCTTTCCTTCATTTTAAATCCAGAAAAATCTAGCCGGCTCTGAAATTTTAAAACCTATGAAGCTCAACGGGGTACCAAAGCCAAGATCTATTCCTTCAAGAATAAATAAAATCTATCTATAAAATGGAGGGGGAAATGCTATAGTAACCTACAATTGACATTGACTCTGCATCTGTTCAGAGTACGATTTTACTTTTCCTATGCTGCTGATGGAAAAAATCAGATCCATCAAATCATTGATAGTTTTAGAGATTTCATTTCAATACCATTAATGATCTGGCAATCATCAAGAGAAAAAATAATTAGTGTCAAGGTTCAAAATCAAAAGGGTTTTTTTGAAAATATTAGTTATTCCATGGGCAGAAATCAATAGCCTTTGACTTTCACCAAGCGTGAGCCACCTAATCTTTCAAAATCAAAGTACCAAAACACATCTGGAGAAACCAGATTATTTTTTCCAAAAGGAATTCCAATCTGTTTACTGGATTTTTCTCTTTTGTTTTGCTTTGTTTGATTCAGAAGAAATAAGGAAGTTGCACAACGGATTTATCTTTCACTGTGAACCAGAATCAAGAAGTGAAGCAGTGTTGCATAACACAGAACTCTCCCTTATCGTCCAATGGAACATGAGGAGGAGTTTTGGGGGTGGAATGAATTCAGAATTGTGTCCTCAGGCTTTACTCTTATTTGGAGCTCCAGTGTAATTGTAACTGACTTTAAAAAGGCCAAAAACCTGCTCCTGCAGCAGTTCTTTGACTATAGAACTTCTTATTCATGTTCTTCAAAATCATATTAATGCCAGTATATTTTCAAAGGGAGATTGAAATCTTCCTTCAATTCCACCATTCATAGGGTCCTCTCACATGACCCCGTTCAGTTCTCTTTTAAAAAGAGTGGTAATGGCTGGACTATGGCTTTGATCCTGTCACCATTTTTTTATACTCTAGCAGTTCAGAATTGATATAGTTTCAGGGGCTGCTTTGAGAGTCTTTTTGTAGTTGGGAGCTCAATAATTCCTGCATTTAGGCTGCAGGAGGATCAAACCACAGCAATCTTTCAGGCAAGATTCCTATCTTGATACAGGTACAGCCTAATTTCAGCCGTGAACTCATAATAAACTCCAATACTTTGTCTTTCATCTAATTCTCCTATAAAAGCTTCATATCTCTTAAGGAGAGTATCCTAAGTATATGTGAACCACAGCTCTTTTCACATTTACTGAAAACTGATCTCACAAGCTTAGACAGGGGAATTTCTGAATAAGAGATATATTGTATGGGGAATCTATAAACTCAGCCACAGAGGAGAAAAAAAAAAATTCTCTTTGAAATTCTTTCTTTGTTTTAGGCACAAAACCTGTACAACCTCTGCACAACAATTTCAGAGTTTATTCTCTAAATCCAAGGTCATGCAGCTATAGCAGCTAGTTCATGCTCAGAGGGGAGGTAATCATCCTCTGTTCTTCTCAGCAAGTGCTCTTTGCTGAGGTCAAAGAAATGGGGCAATGTAACACTGGAATCCATTACAAATTAGCATAATGTCACCACCTCTCTCTGTGACATTTAAAACGAGCACAGATGAAGGACAGTGTGGAAAACAATGCAATTACAAGTATCTGGATCCAACAGTAGTTCTGGAAAAGAACAAGGAACTGTAATTGCCTGTATTGAATCCTTTAACAAACTCCATCATTGCCTTCTTTCTCTGACAAATTATTAAACAAATTTTTTTTGTTTTTAATACAAACCAAAACAAACAAATGAACATATCACCAAAACCCAGAAATTCCAGTCAGACACTCACTTCTGAAGGCAGGAAATCTGAATCAAACACCATCATGTTTTCATCATGTTCAAATACAAAAAGAGAAAACAGATATAAAGGTGAGAAGAACACCATCTCAGTGACACAATGCAACACCACTGTGAGGCAATCTGTGAAGATGAGACCTATCTCTGCCTATATACCAACATCTAATCAGACTTTAACACTTCTGAAAATGTGAAAAAGAGGGCATGAAATGTAAAGAAAAGGGAAAAGAAACATACAAACTCCGGAAATAAAATGTGTTGGCTTTTCTTACACAGTCCAGTAGTAATTCCACAGCATTTTTTAATCAGCTATGCTAAAAATTATGGAACAGAAACAGAAATACAGGACAGAGCAAGAAACAACTCAGCTTCTTTTCAGTAAAAATTAGCAACTTCCATTTCATCCTACATGTTCAAAGCTTTCTGGAAAAAGAGAAAAAAAAAGTGGAAGTATCTAAAAACTTATGTCTTAACATATTCTGAAAACATTTTAAATTTTATGTCTTTTCTGAAACATGATAGCTAATTAGTTATTTGATTATCATAATCAGAAACACTAATCATTGCAGTCTTGATGAAAATTCAGTGATTATCCCAAGAGGGTTATGGTCCAGTGAACGTGTTGACAGGCTATTTGCTATTGTAATGGCAATGCATCATGAAAACATATAGCAGAAAACAAAAGACAAATACAGATTAATACTATCCATAATACTTCAACTCAAGAGAAAATGTAATGTGGCCTTCAGGTCAAATTACCTGCTTCCTAATCAAGCAAAATTTCTTGTAACATCAGCTTTGCATTCAGAAGACTATAGTCTCCAGTGAATGAAAATACAAATTCCTCTAAAATGGCCAGCAACCATTGCCAAGCCACATCAAGATGTCTCCTTAAAATCTCCTCACACTTCATTGAAAAAAAAAAAGTTTTATTGTTTAGAAGTACAATCAAAATATTGCAAGTAAAAATAAAATGCCTGAAACAGCATCTCTCCCCTTCATAAAGTTTTCCCTCTAAATCCTTCAAACACCTAAAAACCTATTTATTCTATACAATCACTATTATATATCTTTACCTCTATATTAAAGTAACCTCCCTTTTGAGAAATACTTAGCAGTATCAGACCTTTTCTTGTGAAAATAACAACAGAAAACTGACATTTGCTAAACCACTTTTCCCCAAGAAGTTGCAGTTTGCTGGCCCACTTGAGGATTTATTTTTAACCCCATTCCTTCAGCCTATAATTTCTTATTTCTACTTTCAATTTAACAAGCTGCAAGAGGAACTGTTCAGATATGAAATAGTCATTCAGTTGCTTTAAAATACTAAATTACTATTATCTGCTCCATGAGTTGGAAACCTTTTCTCTCCTGCACATTCATGCCTTTTTATTTTTATTATTTTCAGCAGGTAATATTAAATGTCACCCAAGCTCTACAAAAATACAAATGCCATTACTTTTTTCTATTTTTTTGTCTCCTTCCGCTTCAAGACTAACAGCTGCCAGAATTGTGGCTGTCAAAACTGGCAGCTGGGAACTTTTCCCATACTTGCCAAAGAGTTTATTTGAGATATGCAAATAACACTTCTCCAAAAATTGTCCAATGGGTCCCAAGAGGCACCACTGAGGTTAGATACTTCCTTTACTTTCTTCCTTCCTGTGAAGCCACTCTATCTCCCGATCTCCCAGAAATAGAAAACAAGAATTCAAGACAAAGAAATGTCATTTTCACAATGACTTTGCATAGAGTAGCTGTCTGTCACTCTACGGTGTAAACGTATATGGCTTCCATTGTTACAGTACCCAAGCAATCTAAATATTTCATGTACATATACTCTCACCACGACTACCGAATGTAGAAAGAGTATCGTTTTATCTCAAGCATAAGGAAAAAAGGAACAAAAATGCTAAATAAACCTGGTACAATAAACATCAATGTTATGGACTCATATTAATGAATGGCAAATGAGATCTCACAGAACATCTACTTCAGCTACGTGAAATAAAGAAAAGCAATTATACCTTACTCATTTGTCAGACATTTGGCAAATTTGAAGAAAACTCCAGAAAAGAAAATACATGTGGGTGGTTTATTCCAGAGATTTACTGCCTGATAAGCTTTTATGTTTTTTACCCTAAACTTAATCTGTAGATTAACCCCATTTATTCCTCTCTTCCATTAAGTGGACAAGAAAAGCAGTATCGCTGTCGTGTTTGCAACAAATTTGCATATAACAGAGACAACATATTTTCTCTGAGTGTTACTTTTTGTAGATTCAATAAAGCAAATTCTATCAATATATTTTACAGGTCATGTCTTCAAAATTCCTCATCATTCTTACTCTTCTCTCTTGAACTTTCTCTAGCTTGCTCAACTCTTCTTTAAACCGTGATGACAGAACTACACAACATGCCAGATATGGCCTCAGAAGCACTGACTCGAATAGTTATTTTTCACATCTTGCACACAATAAACCTGTTCATATATTTTACAGGACCACATTGTCATATGTTTCATTTCTGACTGACTATAACCTGATTAGCCAGGCATTTTCATCTTGGGGCATTTAATTTCTGCTTTCTGAGTGTAACATTTCCCACAAATCTTGGACAAATATCAACTTGTCACTTTAAAGATGTTTTTCAAAATTTGGATTGCCAATCCCCAACAAGCCCTGTGCACACTGTTAAAACCTTGATTTTATCTGCAACTTTTACAAGCATATGCTAGTCTACCATCAACATCATTAATGAAAGCACTGAAAGTAATATTCTGCCCAGGACAGACAAATGCAAGACTCTGTTGACATGTTTTCATAATCTGAAGGGACACTAACAGTAACTGATTTATTCTCACACATCACAGCATAATCAAGAAAGAGAACCCAAGTTTGCCTACAGGAATGTCATGTGGGACAGGATGAAAGGGTGTACTAAACTCAGGGTGTGTTACATCTACAGATTTCTATGAATATGCTACCCTGTCAAAAATATTCTAGAGGTAAATTCACTTCTTGTACATATTAAATGCTTGTTCTAGACTATTTCCAAGGATTCAGCCCAGACTGGTTTTGACAGCATGGTTCTCTTTTCCTTATTTTGAAGCCCAGAAATACATTTTCATCCTAGAACCCTCCTCCCTGACTTCTCAAAATGTAAAATATTCAGAAAAAGCTCTCAGTCATTCATTTTTAATTTTATTCATTCATTTTATTTTTAAGGTCTTTCTTTTAGGCAGCCATATTTCAGACTGCATCTCCTCATTAGCCCTACATCCTCATGTTTCTCATGTATCCTATGTACTCATTAAAATGCTTCCACTGGATATTGTCAAACAATTCTGTATGATGGTGCATGAAAACTGAAGCAAAGAACAACACTGATTTATTTAGTTTTCTCTACATTATCCTCTATTTTCTCTACATTATCCTCTATTTTCTCTCTTTATATTCAAGGCCTTGACAGCAACCTGGTTAAGTGGGAGGTACCCCTGCCCATAGCAGGGCAGTTTGAGATAAGATGATCTTTAAGGTCCCTTCCAACCTCTCAACAGTCAATTCTATGATTTTATAATGGAAAGATAATATTTTCTAATTTTTAGATGTATATGAGACTGACTTGACCTTTAATGATTTTTTTCTTATCAATTTCTAAATAACATAGAGTTTCCGTTTTGCACTACTTTATGTTATCTTTATTTCCAGGTTATTTTCCTTATTCTTATGCGTAGTTATATATATATATTTCTTCAGGGTTTTGTTGGTTGATTGGTTGGTTGGTTGGTTCTAGGAAAAAATCAAATTGTTGTCCTTAAAACTAAATAGAATAGATATACAGAAAAAGACGAATACTAATGTAATGGGACTGCAGAAGACTGACTTGGGAGCTAGACAAACTATGACATGTTTCAAAATGCATCCACAAAATGAAAAGTGAATTTATTTAAAGGAAACAATAAGAAGGTGTAAGTATAAAAGAAACCTTGCATTATTAGAAGGCATATAATTTGTCTGATAAGTTGCAATTTCACTTGCCAAAATTTACATCATTAGCTACTTCACAACTACCTCCACGCCTGGTCTTACTGCCTTTCAAGCAGGAGGAGGGTAAACACATTCTGTGGGGTCACAGCAAACTCAGTCACATGTCAACAAGTTGTATTACATGTGGCAACCTGTAAGGTTGGCCGGAAAATATTTTGGATAAAGCATTAATTACCTTGAATTTTTAAGGTTTACAGTATATTTTGTACATGACTAAACAAGACTGGAATGATGAATTTTGCTGTCTAATAGAGGTGGTTTACCTCATCAAATAATTTCTCACATTAATAACCTTTCTTATAGGAGTTGAATAACCTTGTATAAATATATTTGCTCCTTCTATCAAAAATTAAAACATGTAGCATGATTTGACAATCCATCATTTTCCTTCCTCCAAAATAATAGAAGGTGCAAATCCCAAAAGTTTTACATAAATTATGAATGTTGTCTATACACTACAGAATTCTGACAACACATGCATTTCTGTAGCTTCTAATTGAGCTTTTTACAGATAAGATATTTCCTACTGGGAAGCAGTTAAAATTAAGACAGACAGTTGTCCCTACACCAACATGACCCCAACCCACCAAGAAATCCAAAATAAATGCAAAATGATGGCATCACTTTATGAAACAGAAGAGAGTTTTTAAACTCTTCCTTGGAAGTACAGGAATTGAGTCATGTTGCATTTAGTTAAGATGGACCTCAAAGGCCTGCAACTGTAGGAAAGTTACTATTATAATACGAAGTCTTACGATGAGGCTCACTTTCAGAATGCCTTAACCAGACACTGGATGGTTTTGAGGGTTTGATATGTTCAAGAGTGAATGAAAATACACTTGAACATAATCTCAAATAGTAATTGGCAATGCATACACTTCAATAAGAGAGCAAGAACAAAGCATCAAATGAATTCCTACAATCTAAAGCCTACTTAACAATATGTCAGAACTGCTTTGTAAAAGCCCTGTTCATGTCTGCTAAGAACATTAAACCAAACCAAATATTCAAAGCTAGCGAGCAGAAAATTTGGGTTCCAAGACCAATTCCAGTATTTAAAATAAAGGATAATACACAGCTTAAAGCAAGATAGGTCGTAACAATTTTGGTCAATACTAGCAGGATCATGNCTAAAAAGAAAAACACTGGAAAACTGTTCCAAAAGATGACTTAAGTTGAATAACGTATCGAAAAGGAGGAAAGAAACCCTTCACAAACCTGTGATTTGAACAGTTTTTATGTCATTGAGATCAAATCTCTACATCTTCACTAATGTTCCCATCACAAGTTTGCTTCTGTACATATGATAACACAATTGTAGTAACTTTCAATTTCAAGTAACCAAAACCATAATTTAAAACCTAGTATTTTATTCATGATGGCTACTGAAATACATATTTGTAAAAAATCAAGTCCTTCTGGCTTAACTCGTTCTCAGAATATCACCCAGAGAGTTACTAACCCTGACCTATTCCTTTGGAAAAAAACACACAACAGAACTCGGTATGTGAAACGTGTGAAAGCAAACGTAAAATAACAACCTGGGTCAATAAGGCTTATTTATGGCTACTTGATAATCCATGCCCAAAAAAATTCAGAACAAGTATACAGAAAAGCTTTCTTTGTCATGCCCCAGCTGTCAAGAAGCTTTAGAAGCCAACCAAACACCACAGTTTCTTAATATGGTACGGATATGGAACATAATCCTCTACAAAACTACTTACATACTAAATTTAGTATCCATTAACTCAATAGTGGATGCAAGAGTGTTTCATAAAAAGCTAAAAGTGGCAAAGGAGATGGATAAATAAAGATGATTTACAGCCAGATTTGTATGAAGACTTTAGTAAAACTGAAAATCTTTGAAAATATGCTAAACTTTGGCTAAACACAGAAACAGGTTTTAGCCCAGACTCATCGAAACATCTAACCAAAAGCAAACAACTGCACTGAATGAATAATTGTTTTCTATTTTGTAGTTGGAATTTCATAAAGTGGCAATCATCCAAAGAGTGGATGAGATTCAGTTTCTTTAAAATGATAGCTAATACCCCAGAGATTCCTTCATGTGACAGGTTATGACCCATAGGGTAGACAGAGCATAGGTCAACTGCACAGTTCAAGAAGAGTAGCATAACCAGGGTGTCTAAATTCCACACCAAGTATCCACATTTTTACTTCTTACTTCCCTGATACAAACATTAGCTAAGAGACTTTTTAATTGTTTCCACAAATGTAAAATTGCACATGCACTTGCTTTTGATTTCACCATCATGCAAAAGCTTTTCTCTTCTACTTGTTCAGCTAATTTAATAGTGCTTTAAAATTATGTCAGTGTAAAAATTTTGTTCATGTTCATTCTGATCTTAGACTTAATAGGTTTATCTTACCTATCTTCAGGCAACTAACTATGATATCTACATTAACTCAGTTTTTGTTCTAGATTTTCGGCATGATTATCCCACTTAATATCTGAACCACATTCTGTGATTACCTCTATTTTCGTTTTAATTATCCAAGAAGTGCTAAGTTTAGCATTTCAACTGGCTACTTAATTTTAGAGGGACACAAGATCAGTTCCCAGGTGTGGCAAAATTCAGCAGACATGTAACAAGCTAGGCTCTTCACCCACATGCTCTTCTTATATCAGATAAGGAGAGGGTTGGGTGGCTAATGCCAAAAATTACTTGGCAGTTTAGGACTGAAACTTAGAACAAATCACAAGCATGTCTCTGGGCAGCACCGCAGGAGTCAACTGACTGGACTGTGACGGAGACAGTGGCAGTCAGAGCACAAAGCACACCTCTTGCAGGAGGAAGACCTGAGGCCTCAGGTCTCTTATTTCTTATTAAAAATGTATTTTTTTATTCTGCAAAACAGCAGCACAGTTCTCAATCTTGACTCTATACCAAATTTAATATTAGAGCAATTCATTGCCATATTGCAGTAGTTTTCTCAAGTCATTCCAAAAATATGAAGAGACCTGGTGCTAGAGAACCTCTGGAGATTATCCAGTTTTGATTACAAAAAAATAAATTTCGGACCTTCTCCCTGAAACCCAGCAATCTCTCCTACTCAATACAGGCATGTGGATATAAGATCAATACTAACCCTGCATTACACTCTGTTACAGCTTCAGGGCTTTCTATGTGTATTGAAAAAGTAGATGGACCATTGTATGGAACATTCTCCCTGTCTTCTGCACTACAGCAAAATCACAAACCCTCATCTTAGGACCAGAAGTTTTTGCTCCTGCTCTGTGCTTTCCCTGGTGCCCACGGGAACAGCCAGAAAGTACACTCATTGTAACTTTCAGTAGAGAAAAAATTGCATTTAATTCTGAGGGCTCAGTCCGATTCTGAGAGTTCATAAAATAAACTGACTAGTAGAATATCGTCTAGACTTTTCTCTCAATTTATATCAATTTTTATACAATCTATTTGATTAGGAATTATTTAATATATTTAATTAAATATCTATTAGGTGAGGGACTGATTTCCTAACATGCAAGGTTACTTACTTTGAATAATTCACCGAAAGCTCTTTGTTCCTGAAGACAAACTGAAAAATGCACTTCAAATTAAAAGCCAGCAAAGAACAAGGAAAGGGGGAAAATGCTGGGAACTCAGAAAAGAGCTAGAAATATTGTGAAAGCAAAAGGTAATGAAGCAGAGAAGACTGGAGAGAAGTTGACATTACTGGAGGGCTCTCCCAGTCAACAATCTAATGTGTATTTACTGCAGTGGAAGAAGCAAGGCAGATTAGGTTTAAAGACGGAATTTCACAACAAACCAGGCTTCATGCTTTTTAACCTTTCATGGAATATATTTTTTGATAAAATTCTCTCCTTTTAATGCAAACTCTTTAGACCCCCCAAGAAATTCTCCTCATGCACCCACACAGTGTTTTCTGGCTTGAATAAGTTTGTTAGTAGATAAACACTGCCGCTGCCTCATGCTTGAAAAGTTTTGAATGTAATTGACTGTCAATGATATGATGATTTATAATGCAATCTGCTGCTACTTCTGCTGCTGCAGATAACTCTAATTTGCCTCTATTGTATTAGATATGATGAACTTGACAATCATTTTCAATTTTCCTATTTGGCTTTCATTCAGGTTGATGTGGCCAGTAACAGTGAATTTTCATTGTTCTCCCCCTAAAGCAATAAAGGAACAGGAGCTTGTTTTATATGAAGCAGTTGGCTCTTTCCAAAAGACTCATTTATTGTGTAATGAAGCTTCTGCCAAGCAAAACATTTACTAAAAGTGGGGACTGAAACTTCTGGTTTAAATATTCGTGTTTTACTGAATTATATACTGGCCAAGTTGTACTATATGAAAAAGATAGGCGACAGGGAGAAAAGGGTCTACAGACAGGATGGACATTGTACCAGCTGATTAAGGTTACACAGTTCCTTAATTCTGGTCACACTCAGCCCTGGAGGCTTTGAATTCTCTTGGGAAGACAGGTGAAAGAGATCAAGATGTTCATAGTTTCTGTTTTTTGGGGAAAACTATTAAGGAATGAAAAGGAACAATGACAGAAAAGACTTCAGTGCATATAAAAATACTTTTAAAGAAACGCTTGCCAGACAAGCAAGTACCATTTGACAACTGTTCAATTTACAGTTCCACTATCTTGTAAGGCAACTACTCAGGAAGGTAAAACGTTTGTTTATTGCTAGCCATAGAGATAAGCAAATCAGTTTTAGAGTGATACACATTAGACTACAAAAAACAGCCTTTGCGTCTTTGAATAATGCAGCTTCCAAAGTCTCAGCTATATTTTCTCTCCCTATAAAAGAAAATTACACCTGCATTTGTTCTAGCTTGCTTTGGTGTGCACAGACAAAATGCAAAATGTAAAAATGACGTATTTCCAGTCCAGAGAGCAGTTTCTATTTACAGAGTTACATCTGTTTCCTCATCTAGCAATGTTTTCATAATAGCTGCAATGGAGTTGTAATGTCACTCCAGCTGCCACTTGGAAGAATGAGACAGGTCCTATTCTGCCTCATCCATCACCAAAAAGGACTGGCATCTAAGTTTCAGTAAGTAAACTCTATTCTGCGGGTAAGATATGAGAAAAAGATTTAAGATCTCAAGTTCGGTTTGAACAGCTGGCAGTTAGAAAAATGATTTTTAGACTTGCAAGCTAAACACATTTAATATGGAAATAATTGAGAAAGAAGAAATAGGGAACTCCACGCTGTCACTTTCACAAAATTACCTTTTTGACTGTAACTGCATTTCAAGAATTACATGATTTACAGTATCCTGTTTTCTGTGCATGAGAATTAATCCCAATATCATTCATCCACAATAAAATACACTGCTGTAGAAGTTAATTTCATTTCAATTAATGTGAAGAAGCTTTTTATAAATAAACTTTGCAGAAGCTTAGGTCAAATTTGGGGGGAAATTGACTGGTTTTCCCTTGTTCTTACAGCATAAAATATCACCACGAACAACATAAAGTATGATGATGTAAAATATGCAGACTGCACAAATACAAAGGCTGAGAGGAATGGCTGTTGCTTGCTGGACACCCTTTACAGTACTTCAGGACTGGAAAGCATTAAGTGATTGCCTTTCCCTTGCAAAAATATTGTAAGAAAGTATACCTAGACCTTAAGCATCTACTTTAAACATTTTACTTCTTTGGAAACAGGAAGCATTTTTAAAAGTCCAATGATATGAAATTGTTTTCTGAAGGCTTAAGAATTATTTTTTGAACAATTTGTTCATAAGGCTTGTAGGAGAAACAAAAGATTTACCCACTCGATCAATTTAGAGGGAAAAAGCAAGCAATCTTGTAAAATGTCTTCAACAGAGTGAATTTGTATTGTATAATTAATAAGTAATTCTCTATCAATGAAGTGAGCTGCATCACTTCACCTTTAATAGCTGGAGGTACTGAAGAAGAGATTTTGGTTGGAGACAAATATGAAGCTGGTTACTGGTTCTAGCAAGGAATCGGCTACAACAGTGAAGGTAGTATTATGATGTGGAAAAATGACTGCAGTTACATACAGATAGGGCATGAGGCAACAATTTAACAAGATAAAATCTTTTGAATGTGCCCTACCTTTCAGATAGAATTTTACTTTTACTGTCTGGGTAGAATTTCAGAGATGCTCTGTTTCTTCTGCTTTATTCACAAAGAGCAACATTTATGGAGAGAAACTCAGCAGTAACCTGTGGCTGCACACCGTGAGACAGTATATGGATTGCATTTCTCTACACCATGTAAAGTATAGGCTCTGAGTATCTACGCACAACCTTTTCTCTGCCTCGAAACTCAAAGATCAGCTTAAATCCAAAACTATCAGTTTATTTCAATGGCCTTCAGAGACCAAAGAGCAAAAATTGCAACCACATGTAGAGAGCCATGGCTCATGTGTGCAGGAATAAGCTTTACTCTTTTTTTCCCAATGAAATAAAAAAAAAAAGATCTTTCATTCAGTGCAAAGGCAAGCAAAATTTGTTGTTTAGCAAGAATCTTGTTCAGTATAACTGGTTTGTGTCAGTAGACACTGCTTCAAAATTTAAATGCCTTTCAGTACCTGAAAGCAGAAGCAAAACAAAAGCGAATATTTGACTGAGAACAGAAATGTAAAATTACAATGTAGCAACAGTGCAACAACATAGCAAAAGCTACACATTCCAACAAGCCTGATGTCACAGATGTATTTGCTATTATCTTAGGAAGTTCTGAGAGGATACCTTACTCATATGTTATTAAAGTTGAAGTAAAACCTCCTGAGGTACAGGATAGTCATGGCTGACATACTAAATTGTCATTCATCCCCTTCTGTCCACTGTGTTATTTGTAGAGAGGGGAAAGAAAAATAAAGACAAGCTTTTTTTGGTGGCCTGTTTAATCTGCTAAAACCTATTTGAGGTAATCCCTGCTCCATAGTGGCTCCCAGTGGGATATGTAAGCTGGCAGCAACACAAGTATTCCCCAAAAAAAGCTGCAACTGAGACATCTCTTTTAAAATGTACTCTTAGGAACAGAGAGCTGAGCTTTTATATATTAAAAAAAAGAAAATAAAAAGAAAAGTATTTTTCTACAAGCAGTTGCCAGTATGGTACCTCAGATTAATAACAGAAGATGAGAAACACCGTGTGTCTTTATGTGATAACATTTAGATGGCAATTCATTGAAAAATTGTTGAAAAACAAACCTCACATACATGAGCTGAGGACATGGTCCACCTCTGGAGCTGGCCTCTGGGGTTTCAGTCTTGTAACAATCTTAGCTGTATAAGAGAGACTTCTGCTTTTTGTACCCTAAACAACAGATCATGTTTTTAAGAGAACTGTATATCTTCATCAGGAGGTTACATACCCTGTGTTTTATTTTCCCAGTGAGATCATGGCAAGGAGATTCATGAATATAAATTTTCATACAGAAAGAAGTAGTCACCCTTTAAACCAGAAACCCTTTAAAATCTGGAGTCTCTATTCACTGCTCCATCGAACAAATGAAACAAAAATTGCACACAAAACAGTGTCTGAACATGTCACAGTGTATACAGCTGCTCTGAACTGAAGTAAGCACTACCAGAATTTTTCAGTGTGTACAGAGTTCAAAAAATGAAGTCATTATTAGAGCTTTTATGAACACATAAAAGCAATCTAGTGATGAAGAACTTCCTAGCATTTTGCAGTGCAGCTTTGCTACTGAAGCAGCACCATGCAGTTAAAGAATTCAGTTTTTCTACAAAGGTGCTTTCATATGCACACTTTAATGACAACATCATAAATGTATTGTAATAAAAAAAAAAAAAAAAAAAAAGAAACTAAAAGAAAAAGCCCTCACTATTTTTCCTTGGTTGTTATCCTTTCCTTCTTCCCTTCATTGCTACAGAACACAAAGACCAACATTTCCAGACCTGACACTTAACAGCTCAGCTCCTGAATCCACGTGTGGTATATTTAACTGCAATTTTTATTCAATTCACTGTGGGTGCAGACACTTAGCTTTACACACCAGATCTGAAAGCACTGGTTCTAGTTCAGACAAAATTGTATCACTGGGTGGGAAAGCATAATATCAGAACTGGTGAGAGAATGTGTTCTTTTTAGATTGTACTACATAGCAGAAATAGAAGAAATATTCAAAAGGCATTGAAAGACGTGGTATGGTGTGGTGTTTTTGAGAAACAGAACTGTAAGATTAAGAGAGAAAAAAGGAATTTAGGTGTCATGCAAAGAGCTGGACTCCCTGCGTTAGAGAGTTTTCATTTACACAGAAAACTGCAAGCAGCAGAGAACACTAGCATACTTATTGTCAGTGAATAGCATAATTTACCTTAAAAAGTATCCCTGAAAATGAAAAGAAAGTAAATATAGCTGAACTAATAACTGAACTAATTTTTTTAATCTCCATTCAGGTGAGAGAGAAAAATAATGTAGAGAGGACTCCAAATCTAAATCTTCAGTCTCAGACATTGTGGAGGTTTCTAATCTAATTGAAGTACTTGCAGTCATTTTGTTGTTGAATATTTCATTTAGAATAAACAGCAACAAGTATATTTCCTGATTTAGACCTCTGAAGGGTGTTTTTAGTGTTTCATTTCACAGACAATAAATACTTTCCAAAACGGAAATGACAGTGACTTTTGCCAAAGCATTTATTTTGCCAAAATGGCATTTAACCAAAACCAAATTTCTCCTCTTCCTAAGTCTTGTGTTCTACTGAACTTCAGTTCCATAATGGCAGCCCAGTCATGCAAACCACCTGGAGCCAGCGGATCACCCGGCCTCTGGTTTTCTTGATACAGAGACAGAAGTCTTGATGGTGATGGTAATTGCATGTCTGCGTGCATTTAATCATTCCTTAGGGGCCTGATTTACCAAATTATCATACAGATTAGGATGAAGTCAGGATGTGCATCCACATTTCTTTTCTCTAGGAAGAAAGGGGTTAGAAACAGGGAAAGCCTGGAAGACGAAGTTCTTGTATTAGCTGGAGCATCAGAATAAGAGCAGGTGATACGTGCGTCCAGCCCTGGGGCTTTGTGTAGCTAAAGCCTCGGGCTCATTTCCAGGACCTGATCTTGATTCCCTGAGCCCAGTTTTCTAATATAGTGCAAGAATGTCAATTTAAACCAAAACAGATTTAGGACAAAACAAAATGTTTTCTTAAGTGTCCAGTATAAAGAGCTGTTTTCAGCATTGTTTGCTTTTGTTTCATTTTTCCATCTATGCAAAATACTCTTCTGCTTTTCTTGTTTAGCAAAATGAATTCCAAAATAGTAACCTAAAAGAAAATGCTCTAGACCAAAACCTTCAAACTTTTCAATGGTTCTGAACTTCATAAATTATTTAGAAAAGAAAAAAAAAAAATCTCTTTCACAATCACAGGCTTTAGGGTTCAATGCTGTTCTGGTAAACAGAACGGGCAGGTAGGATAATGCTTTTTAATACCAGTAAACACAGTACTGGTTAAACAGAGATAACAGCACTGTCAAAAAGAATCTCAGAAGTTAATGAATGATAGCAATGGGCTTGCAGTGCTATGCAGGGAATAACGGCAAAGTAAATGGAGGGAATGGTTCAGGTGCCTATCCACGACGTTGGGTCGAATCTGGACAGGGAAGGACTGCAGAGGTGCAGTTTTTACCCTCCACCTAACTGCAGCCTGCCACTGAAAAAGCTAATCCTAGTCCTCTTCATTCCCCAGCACTCCTGCAGCTAGGAGATAGTTGGTTCTTACCGACTAGTGGAAAATAACATTTTTGCTTTTCCTTTTAAGGGATACAAGATAAGCAACAGTAAATACAAGGACATCCTTGGAGCCTTGTTGGCAGCAGCCTGTAATTACATAAGATTAGGTATAATGTGATACTATGCCCAAGGCCCTCTGAAGTCTTAGCACTGTCCATTACATTTTGGTAGACAGAGAAGAGAAGAAGCGAAAGCTCAGCTCTTTACAAGAACTGCTAAACTACTTATCTAGATGATGGAATTGGAGATTATGGGAGCCATTTGATAAACAAGACAGTCACAAACCCCTGTCAACCCACAGGTCAAACCTATTATTAGCAATATCCTAAAGAAAATTGACACATTAGCAACCTAAAATTTGTTTAATCCGCATATTTCCTAGTGTGAGGATGTATGTATTCCTAGGAATGCTTCTGTGAATAAACTTGAATTAACTTCCAGTGTATTTCATCTACCAACCAGCCACTGCTCTCTGTGCTCCTATAAAAGCAAGGTTTCCAAACGATGACCATGAATTCTTCCTTCCCACTGTTTGGTCTTAGGTTGCCTCTACCATTCTGATTTTGAAGACTCATAGATCACTCTAATATCTCTGTTTAGTGGCTCAGGCAATTACTGGTTGTATTTGACCACAGATTGCTTTAGTCAGAAGCTACAAGTACAACCACACCCAACTTTGCTTTCCTACTTAAAGCTCTACTCTGATCACAGACAATACCTGAGAATTTGTCCATAGTATCAGAGAAAGACAAGTGAATAAAGCAACTTTTCTCTCTCTGACATGTCCAGAAACTTTCTGTGTATTAACCAGCAGCTGTCATAGCCATAGAGATTAGGACAGGTGAGGATAGGCATTGGTACTCACTGTAATGACTTCTATATTTATTCTTTGAATGAAATGGTAAAGCATGCTCTGGACTCCTCTTTCAAAGACTGGAAATAAGTTTATTTAAATTTAAGTTCGCAAAAATAAATATATAATTTTTACAAATAAAATAGTTTATTTATTTAAGTTTTAAAGAAGTTACAGTCACAGAAACTTCCTTGAAGAACTGGGAGTCGAAGTGCTGATTAGATTAAAAGAAACCCATTGTTCAATCAGCTCAGGCCGAGGGGAAGGTATGCCTCCACAATAGGGCAAAGCCTCCAGCTGCCATCCCAGATGAGTTTGGGGTAGGGGGGAGAGCACAGCTCACAGAAGCCAGGTTTACACAGACTCCCCCCAGCCGAGGGGGGAGGAGGAGGTTTTGGGTGCGTGGCGTAACCTCTGGNTATTCTGTCCCTGTCACTCTCTTTCTGTCCCCCCCACCTATGCTCTACATCTCTTTCTTTCTTTCTCTCTCTCATATTTACCATCAAATAAAATCCTTATTATTGTCACTGGCATATGGTCTTGTTTCCACCTTAATTTGGGCAGAGGAATTTCTAAAGAACCTTAATAATAATAATAATAATAATTGGATCATAACACCATCTCTTCCAAATACAGATATAAAAATGGCTGTTGGAAAAATATAATATAATTTCTCACTGAAGATTTTTTTTTTTTTAAATTTATTTTACTCCAATAGACTGGCAGATCTTTTAAGCATTTTGCATCTAGCAGTCTGTTCAGTTGACAATAGTGAAAGGTTGAGGATGGGGGAGTGGAGGGAGAGGGTGAGAATGATAGTAGATAGGGTGAAGAGAAATGAAAAAGAAATACTCTTGAATAATACCTAAAAGAAATTCCTCCCTCACTTTAGACTGAAATTTAGTCTGCACATCAGTTTCTACAGAGAGACTATAAATCTAAGTTACATAGCCACATACCAAATGCACCAAGGAAAGACACTTCTCTTTTTTCCTTGATAAGGTGTCCCCTTCTGCCACTACAAGATGAGTAAATTACTCCACCTGTCTAACTGATCCCCAGTATTCAGCCTGACACCGACAATGGCAGTGCACCTGTTAGTGTGATGGACAAGTGATTGGCAGCATGGCATTTGCTGCTTTCTATAATAAGTTGGTTATTATACAATGATGTTGACAATCTAGAGACTGCAAATATTAAACTGTAACTAGGCACAGGTTTGAAAAAGAAAAAAATAAACCAGGTTATAGGTGAAATGTGACCCTGAATAAATTTTATGCCAAAGGCTTCTTTCATTTTGAAAAGAAAAATATCAAATTTAAAGTATGACACTTTTTCTTGGGAGCAAATTATTCTATTTATGTATAGCCACCAAACGTCAGTTCTAAGTTTTCCCATAAACTAAGCACAAGATTGCAAGCCTTCTTGCCTGATGGGCTTCTCGGGCACATTGCATCTATAAATGCAAAAGTGTAAGCAACCACAGTTACAGTCTTTGTAAGAATACATCTTCTGCAGCCATAGCAAACTACCACTTTGATGCAACTATTCCGTTTTCTTCCCCATGGTCCTGCTATGTATCTCCCTTCTGTACAAGCATCACTCTGGAACAAGTGTCACTGCACTGTCTCAGGACTCACAAAAGCTGCACCATCTATTAGAAGCTGGAAGTCTGAATGGCCTTGGTATATAACAGAAGACACCAGTTTGTAGCTTATTAAACTTACTGGCACACCTTGGAAAACAGAATAAAGAAACTTTCTGGAATTTAAAAACCGATTAGAAAATTTCAGGCAAATTAATTTTTTAATTTAAACCCAGCATCTTGTTTCCAGCTGTTACCAGTATTGCGCAGAATCAACCCACTGTACCAATTAGGCATCTTCGAGGTCAGCTCATCCCTGTCATATTTTCATCCAAATTTTTAATAGTGAGGAATTACTTTAAACCTTTACTTGGGGAAATTTATCCCAAATATTATTCTCGCTAGCATTAGTTACCATAATGATTGATATCCTTGATCTTCACTTAAATGTTTACAGTATCAAGAAAACTTCACAGTCAGACCACTCACGAGAGTCCACACTCCAGCCACCAGAAGCTTTACTGGGACCAAAGCGGGCGGCTCCAGGGTGCCTCTCCCGACTGCCCACACACCCCACTCACTCAGCAGGACCAGGTTTCCCACAGCAGAGTCTCAGACGCCTCGTTCCATAGAGACATTTATTCGTGGTGGAGTAACACAGTACCAGTCCGAGCTGGTGCTTCGGGGGAGGGACCCCGAACAAGGGAACCCCTGGGTTTTTATCACAGTCCAAGTGTGTGAAACTCTTGCATGTCCTGCCTAGTTCTTGGCTCCTGCCGTGTCACTGAGTGTCCTGTCACCTGGCTGTGCCACATGTCCCCGTGCCCTTTGTTATGCAAAGATGGGCAATTCATGGCCTCTTGTCTTGGGCTCCAACTCAGAATTCAACCTGCAGCTCCCACTGCAGCTGCACCCCGAGCTACTTGCACTCTGTGTTCCACCACAACGAACTCTCTAGGAATTTATGTTTTGTTTTGTTTGTTTTTTTTGGTTTTTTTTAATCGTGGCAAGCTGTAATACATGACAACACCAAATTGCTGCTATTTTCCATGAGACTATTTCACCTCGGAGCACGTTACTGTGATGAAACAGAGGCAACACATGCAAATTATGAAACTTGAAGATTATAATATGACACCCTAAAAACTAGCATTCTAATTATATTGTTTACATAAATGCTATTTGCCTTTCCCATTCTTTTCACCATGGTGTAATAGATGTATAATGACACAGGTCCTCTTCAGAGAATGACATAGGATATGAATTTTACACGGTGTTCTAATTAAATTGCTAATCTCGGTCCCAGTGGCTACATTTGTCCTAGTAATCTGAACAGCAGCAGGTCAGAGCCTTAACCTCTGGCACATGTATCAGCATGGTCAAATTGCTCATTTGCCTTAAACTGTCCACTGTTTGGACTGTGAGAACTTCCTACAATCCCTTAATATTGTTCAAGCTGTCAGTATGGCCTGAGACTGCTCTCCAGGCAGGCAGCCTTTTCTGAGAATGGAGAATAGACAGCCAGTGAAGGTGGCTAATAAATGTATGGCTGTGGTCAGTGCTCGTACATTTGAAGAATGGAATTTTCCAGATCCTTTTGATAACCTCTAAACAAAACCAGCATGTTATAGAGAAACGGGAAACACACAGAACTATGCACTTTATATCAACATTTAAGCAGTAAGCCTTAACTGTCCTCATAATGCCTAAGATCACTTTTAAAACACAGAATAAAGGAATACTGCAACCTTACTAAAAAACTTCAGCATCTAATTTTGAAGCACACAGCTTGAGGTTTTGCTGCAAACAGAAGGCTAATTGCTGATTCATGATGTTAGGATTAGAAAAAAATTACAAGATTCTAGTCATAAGAAAGGGAAAAATAGCAAAGCTTAGAAATTCTCATATTGTGTGTTCACATGACTCCATTAACAATTTATGTATTTATTAATAACTGATAAAATAATAATGTGTTAATGAATTTCATCCATAGTAATTGATTATCTACAAATCTTATAATTCACCCTTTAGGTTTACAGACATGGATTTTAACTGCTTATTGCTTATTACGGATCTGCAGAAAGCCATACCTGACACGTGGTATTCACAACTGCAACATGCTCAGAAAAATACAGCTGAATAGCTCCTAAACATTTTCAAACATTAGGAGGCATTTCAAATAATTATTTCTTATATATAGCAGCTACTAATAAATGCAGGCACACGCACAGACATGTATATACACATACATATACAAAAATAATTTCCTGTTCTAAGTTTAGTGGGATAAAAGTCACTGAATTAAAAGAATGCTGAAACAAGCAGTTACACACTCTAAATGACTGCTGCAATGCAAAATCCAGTCTCACAAAGCTTGCACAGTGACTTGAAATATATAATTTTTTTCCAATCCAAATGCTATTTTTCAATTCAGTGGGCCTCAAGCTTTTCAACAAACTGGATCAATTTGAAGCTACTCATTCAAAAGGTTTTTTTAAATGCCAGTCCTAGAATTCAACATGACAGAAGAGACAAAGAGTCATCTTCATTTCCAGTCACAATCAGCTGTGTGCACAGGCCCACATCAGCATAGGGACACTGGACTGTGCTGCTGGTACAAGTTGCTCAGGAAAGAGCAAACAGCCTCGCATTTTTTTTTCCATATTGCAAATCGGGCAAGAAAATTGAATAGTTCTTAAAATACGAAGTGGTATTTTTTAATATCACTTCTTTTGGACAGCTGAGAACTATTATACTAGGAAATGAATAGAAGAAGTGACTGCTTTTTAGCTTAGCAAGTGGATAGTGAGCCCTTCCTACATACAGGAACACTGCCCAGTTTCAGTGACTTCACTTCTTAAGTGCTAAACTCAGTCCTCAACACAAGGTACTTCAGCCTGCATATGCCTCAGCCACACTCAACTGCAATTACACAGCACAAGCACATGTCCAAAGTCTTACACCAAAAGGTCTGGTAACAGTTTGGGAAAGAATGGAGTCTCTGACAGCTGTGAAAACTGCTGCCATGACACCATGCTGGGGAATGAGGAAGTGGTAAATGAAAGTTCAAAAGACTCTGGAGCAGCTGTTCTGTCTCCAATGCACACCTTTACTCACATAACCTAACTCTTTGATCTCTTGTAGAAATTTGGCTGCCTTATGCTGTTTGCAAGCAGAAGGCACATCAGTGCAGATACATTTGTATGCAGCTGATTTGTTTCTACACAAATGCTTCAAAAATAGGCGAAGTAGCTGTGCTGGTGAATAGTACAGAGAGAATAAAGTAAGTGTGGGAAGCACAGCTTATGTTTTAATAAAGATCACAAAATTAGGAAAGTACATTGTGATTTTTATAGGAATAGTAAGGCTAACACAAAAATAAGAGAGATTCTCAGACATTTGGAGGACTGAGAAAGTTCTTTTTGTAGTGGTTTGGATATTTACATGTGGAAAGTGCAGGACCAAACACAGAGAGTAGGACAATGTAAGTAAAGGTCTATTCAAAGACTTTTCCTATCTTTAAAAACTGTCAATTTAAAGATTCGACATTCGGAACACAACGGGCATACTTATCTTTGATGGATGTATCTTTGCTCTCTAGTGACACTGTGGTGGGGTCGGTGGAAAAAGCACAGCGTCCTTCCCGAGAAGCGTCCCTTCGCCACTCAGTCGGTGCTGCACAAGCGCTCTCGCAGCACCCTGACACACCCGTGCAGGTGGGAGCACGCTGAGACACACTCACACAGACACACACACAGACAGATCACTCTCCAGCATCACCAAAGAGGCAGGAGGGAGCCTTCATATGGTATTTCACAGAGGGTCTATTCCAGCCATGCTATGAAAGACCCAGGAATGAAGGACCGAGAACAAAGCAAGGTTTAGGTTTATATATGGGGGTGGAGAAAGGATCAGGGACAAATGAACTGAGGGCATGAGGGTGGAGAGAAGGTAGAATGACATAACTGTAACCAATGCAAGAGACAAGGGGTGGAAGAGGGGAACCCGAATCCAATGGGGTGTTGAGGACTGGAGAACTTACTGGAACAAAGACTTATAAGGGGTAAAAGGGGTGTGCCAACCACCTGAGAAGGATTAACATAATGTAGCAAAGGTTGATGGGGAATTCACCATCGCCTAAAGGGTGACTTCAGATCTCTGAGCTGTTCCACCAGGGGACTTGCACCACTCTAGAGCTCGTTGGCTCATCGGTCACTCCTCCTGCAGGCTCAACCACTGCACTACTCTGGCTTTTTGCTTTTTTGTCATCATCTCTTCATTTGCTGTAACATAAGCTAGCAGCAGCAGAACTGGTATGTCAGCTGGATGCAGTGCCCCACCTTCAACTCTTAGCTCCTCTGAAGCCTAGCAGAATGCTGTCTCTCATGAGACGGCACCCCATCTGTCCAGGTTTTTGAAGTGCTGATCTGTCTCGGGCAAGCAGATAGCATCCTGGCATATCTCTCAGGGAAGGCTCTCCACTCTGCTGTAGTGCCACAGCAACTCAGGTGTGGAAGGTTAATAGTACGAAAAAGTTATAAAATATTTTTGTTTCTGGAGAAAGTAAAGATACATTGAGCTGGCCCCAAAATGTGTTCTCACTTTTAGCTGCAGGTTTACGAACTGTGTCACAAAATAAATTAAGATTCCTGAAAACAACACATCTGTCTTTCTCTTCTGAAGCTCAGTTGCACCCAAACAAATGAGGGCATTCTGATGAGTGTCCTTTCCACAGTACAAAACAGGCTGTAAGTTTTGTTCACAGCCAGTCCTGCTGTGTTGTTTTGTCTGCTTTTTATTTTCCCTTTTACAATGATTTTGATTGATAGTTCTATCAAATCTGTGGTAGTAACCAACTGGCAAACAATGCTCCAGTGAAAAAATACAACACAGTTTAATACAGATAAAAACAGAGTTCTACAGAAGTTTTTTTCCAAAAAATGCACAAAGCCACCGTGGTGTAACGGCATCTTTTAAATCTACTTACTTAACTTTCTAACAGGATTATATGGTAAGACAATACTCTGAAAATGGTAGGTATGGTACTCAGGTATTATTTCCACTTGCAAATATTCAGTTCAACAGAGCAATCTACCGAAATTATTACCCATTACTGTCCCTACATAAGTATTCAACAAATATAAAATTTAGATGTGTGTAGTAGGCAATCTGAATGTGTCTCGTAATATTCTAGATTTTACAGAATGTTAAGAAGCAAAATATTAAAAAATCTTACATTCCAGTAACTCCTTGGAGTTTTATTTTGGAAGGGCCATTGTGAACTGTCTCAATGTGAAGAAGACTGAATCATCAACTATTACCACCTTGTCTTCTCTTTATATTGAATATGTGTTGGTTCTTTATGAAAGTTATCCTCTTTTGCAATTTTTTTTTTTGAAACAAAACACACTTCTTTTTTTTTCAAAATAGAGGAGAAAAGACATAGTAGTTTTACTTTCTTGTAGACATATTTTTATCATATTTTTTTGCCTCACAGCCTGTATAAGAGACCCAAGTTATATTAATAGGACAACTAGGTTACATTAGTAATTTTATAGACCCATCATCTCCCAAGATTTCGGTCAAAAAAACGATTAAATCTACTGAAAAATATATCTTTTGACAAGAGATGCTATACTCCTAGCAGCAGTTCTACTCTTTTTGTCGTAAGAGGTCTTTTAGCACCATCACACAATTGCAAAATCAGTAGGACACGGTCCCTGTCTTTCAAAGGGTAAGAAAAGTCAGAAAAAAACCCTTCCCCAGTAGAGGACTATATACTATTGTCTCAATTCTAAATAGTCATGTTGTACCAAAACCACACTCTATAGTTGGGAAAGGTCCTTCTATTGGCCGATGCTGTAATTTACAGCCAAGAATCAAAGTGAGCATATATTATGTCCATTTACTCTTTTCTTTACCCTGAATCAGAAGATTTTTTCCCCCCTGACTGAATATCTGAAAGCCGGTGCTAATTAACTGTAAGCTGCGATAGCTGCTAGACTGCAAGAAATCTCTTGTCAGGTTAAGGGCTCTCTAGATATTTTTGAAATCTGAGTATAGAGGCTTTAAAAATTAACCCTAGAAGAAGCAGTAAAAGCAGAGTATACCAATTAAAAAGTCTGCTGAACAAAGAAGAAAGTATTTTAATGACTCCACTGGAGTTTAAATCTGGACCTTGAAGACTGGTGTGGAAAAACATGACCAATGGAAGTGGCATTCCATAAATCTCTAAAGACTGTATTACTCAAAACCTTTCTCTGCACAGGGGTCATTCAAAGCCTTTCTGTGATGCACCACACTAAGAAAAATATTTAAGAATATTGTTCATGTTTGTAAGAGGAAAAGCTGAGGAAATACACCACCTTACTGTACAGGATCTTCAAGCAAGCATTTAACAACTTCTGCAAACATTATGATCCTGAATATAGTATTATTAAGCCAAATCTACTCTGATACCCTGTTGATATTGGCTTCTTGTATGTAAATTCCTGTGACGGCTCATTTACACAGTCCCATTCAAAAAATTCCACAAGTGGAAAACTACAATATTACAAGGGTTTGGGTTTTTTTCCTAATTATGAGTAAATATTACAGATAAAATTAAAACAAAATAAAATTTTAAACAAACAACAAACAAACAAAACAAAAAACAAAACCAAACAAACAAACCTCTAAAAATAAGTAAGTATAAGAGAGAAAAAGAAAGAAGCAAGCTTTCTATGCATTTCTTAGTGAAATTGGTTGTCCTGGTCTGTCCGTTCAACTGCACGTCTTCTCACTGGAAGAAAAGGTGAAGTGACGGATTTTGCATTCAGAAGCACAGATACACTGTGTTCTTTTACTTTTCTTATAAATGCCTACAATGAGGCAGAGAAAGAATGACAAGGAAAGGCTTATCATTAATTGTGGGCATTGTGCCAGTTGACTCCCTCCATACAATGCCTTCTCAGAATCTGAGGAAAATTAAATATGTAAAAGAGGAGATCAGAAAGCCTAGAGAATCTTTATGCAAGTATTAAAATGAAAGACGAATCAGACGAGTGTGCATCTCTATGTTTTTTAAGGAATTCTACCCCACACAAAGAATAAGAAATTAATTAATTGCATAAGAAATACTCTGTGCATACATTAGGCTTTTCTTCCACTGACAAAACAGACAGAAACATTTTTACATTGTAAATCTACTTCCTAGGTCAGGCTGAAATTTTTATATA
>VZRR01008845.1:286091-318849 GCA_013398015.1 Oreocharis arfaki | reverse complement strand
TATATATATATATCTATACACATATAGACATATATACATATATATATATAAAGAAAAGATCCTCAGTGTAGCAAATTAGTACATATTTCTGAGTGATGATCAGATATTTAAGCTAGAAACAACTGGATTTTTTTGCCTGTTGTGCATGTCAAAATATCTAAGTTTTAATACAAATTTAACCTTTAATGCTAAAAGACTGGCCACTATTCCCACGTATTCAACATTCTTAGCATGCTAGTAAAACCAGAACTGCCACTCCTATTAAAAAATAACCAAAATATTGCAGTCACAGTGGATTGATCTGCTTTAAATATTTTGAGATAGCATTATTTAGGTGAATAACAGTTTTTATCCAGTAAGTTCTCCTTTCACACTTTAAATCAGCAGCTCAGTATGACAGAGGAAACACAACAATCAGAACAAGCCATTCATATGTGACAATATAAATGACTCCTTCCAGTGTGTTGACGAAAAACGCATTTCTATTTGTTTGAGGTATCACACATGATAGTAGAGAATCCTTTAGACTGAGTCCATTCATCAAAGCCAGTCAACTACATTAGCAGATGAGTTACTGGAACACTACACAGTTGTTTTCTCAGCAGCAAAATTGACTATATTCACAGGTTAAAATGTAAATAGTAGAAACTGAATTGTGACATGAATAGTATCATTGCAGTATAATAGAAAAAAAGAAATAAATGAATAATCATGTGGCCTTTCTCCTAAATAGGCTCCTATTGAAAGTTCCCAACAAAACTACAGAGTAGAACAAAACTTATCTCACATCTGTGCACATTCACTAGCTTCCCAGCTGAATCCAATACATTATCAGAGAAAGTCAGAATTCATGATTTGAGAAAAAAAAATCTTGTGGGATTTTTTACAGGAAAAAAACTCTCAATTAACACCAACCCTAATTTAATCCTTGATTTAAGACATTCACAAACCCTTAAAATAAAAATGTGATTAAAAAGGAAAAAAGAAAAACGAAAAACAACAAACAACAAAATACCAAGACCCAACAGCTGTATGCACTTTTAATCTTCAGAAAAGCATGTGTTCTGAGAATCATGTTTGCTTTTAAAACATCTGTAGGTATTTTATAGAAAATTACATGCTGCAAAAAAACAACATATTGCAATTACACATCACACATATTGGTATTCTCATCTTATGCTTACCATACCAATACTTCATCAAATACTGATATAATGAGCATATGCACCACCTACAAGTTATTACTGCAATTAGAATACATTTTTTACTTGAAAACACTTTTATTTGTAAGAAGAAATAGGATTATTCTATCTAAATCCTTATTTTGTACCAATCATACTCCTTTTTTTTTTTTTAAACTGCAACTGGGAAAAGAAAGTAGAAAGCTGCATAATTCTCATTTGAACAGAAGGTGTGGATGAGGTGTATCTACAAGAAAATATCTTTTAAAGAGATCACCTTTTTCCCTTTCTATCCTAGCTTCAGTAAGACAGTCCTTAATGCTATTGGCATACACAACTGCTAATTGATCAATGTCTATTGAGTTAGGTAGCCAAGTGTGAGAAAACCATTTGATAATCAAATCTCTCTATCTAAAGGTATATTTGAAACTTTCTACTATCTTCTGAACTCTCATGTTCTTCGGCATTCAGCTTAATTACACAGATGTTTTCACAGATGAACACTGACTCCACCAGCTAGTCTTGCGTGGAGGAGCAGGCTGCTGGCAGGTGGCTGTACCACACTCCCCGTTTTCACAGAGAGTAAAGCACAATGCACTTCACAGGCTTGGAAGCCGGTGATACAAATCCCTCATTTGCACTCTGATGTGACTTTCTGCTCTCTGCAGTAGCACTGCTGGCAAACGAGACAGGAGCTCCCTCCCCACACTCCACAACACATCAGTAATGCTCTGTAATTCATACACTGCTTCCAACAGAGGAGCAGCCGGCTTCCACTGACTCACCTTGCAAGTGGATGCTCACGTGCCAGTGGGAAATGAAAATTGATTCCTGCAGATACACTGCACCAGGTGGATCAAGTATTTTTTCCTGGATATGATGGAGGTGGAAAGGGAAATGGGAATCAAGGTCTGCAACAGAGAAGGATCTGCACTGGAGAGATAGGAACAGCATCACTTAAGGCATAATGTCTATTTTTGCTGTTACAGTTCCCAGCTAGAACCACAGAACTCGATCAGATCCAAGAGTAAACACAAGTTGTTTCTTTACATGTTAAGTAGGGCACGCAGATCTTGTATAGTAATGAGTAATCTATTATTTCTGTGCCTCCCTCAGAAAGTCTGTCCCTCAACTATGCTTCAGAGCAACTCTGAATTGTTATTGATACCACAGTCCCATAAACCAAATCACAAAAAAGATTAAAGCATAAATTGGAAAATCATTTTTGGCATTTAAAAATCCAAAAACTTAATGTTCACACATGAGCATCCACAGGCCTGAGACAAGGACCCACATTTCTTAGGCCTTCTCAGGTCCAAAATAAAATACTTGCAAATTAGACATCTTTAAAATTGGCGGCACTGCAAAAGCATACAATGCCAAAGCCCATTCCATCTCCATATATATTGTTATTTACTAGAACACTCCTAGAAAGAAAAGAAGTAGCCTCCTAATCCAAATATGTCTCACAAATGTTCAAAAGTTTCTGTCCATATGAGTTAGTCTTAGAATTTTATTTCTCTGCTGGTTATTAAACCTGACTATAAAAATGTTAGGATGTTTTTCCTGGAGCAGAAGTTAAAGACAACACACTCAAGTGACAATGTCAAGTTGTGTGAGATGAAGAAAATGAATGTATACACAGTACAGATTCCCAGTGAGTGAGAACAGACATTCAGAAGTGGTTCAATGAGAGATTTAAAACAAGTCTCTCTCATTATGGACAAAAAATAGATTCCCATCCTCACTTGAGCATGGAAGAGTAAACACCTGGATGGTATATCACAGTTATTCAAACTCAGTCCTGTCTCTTTGTTATCTAATCAGCATGCTAATGTATGCAACTCCTCAAGCAGTAAATATGTGATTCAATGACTACAATGACAAGTTATGAAATCACATAAGAAAATGAATGCAAGAAAGTCTAATTTCTCTTTTTCAATTTTTTAATACCTTCCACCATCCTTTAGCATGTACAGAGCAACGATAATGGTCAAAATACAAAAGTTGAATGTGAATTCATGTGATTAAGAAGATTAATTTCTCCTCCTTACCCAAAATACGAACAACATATTTCAAGCCTCACTAACAGTTATTAAAAAATAATAATTCCAACAGTATAGATTCACTGCCCAGAGTCACTACATCTGTTGTGTGAGTGCCTTAAGCTTTGCTATGCAGTTGCGTAGCCAGATTGAGCATGCCCAGCAATATGTTCAGCAAGTGATGTATTTCAGCTGTTTCTTGTCCTTATATATATACACATGCTTTGACAACGCTCTAATATGAAGGACATTGCTGTCAAGAGCAATCTTTTTGCAGCTCTAATGCATAGGTTTTCAGAAAACCGTGCAGAAGGACTAGGAAAGTTACTGTCTTTAGGAAATACTGTTTTATCAAATCTTTACCTGTGTTTAGCATGTGAGCAGTAAATCCTTTCTTGCTAACAATTCCCATTCACTACTTAAAGTGCAAAGGGATTGTATGGGTTTATAGACACAGTCATTTGCTTTATTAGAAACCATTACTGACAGCCCTTTAGGAACATTAATACCTGGTGGTTATTTTCTGCTTTTTAATACTAAAATGAAGACCTCAGTTTTTATACATGCAATAATACTGTTGTTACTGTACAAATAGATTTGTGTTATTCAGACCTTATACTGTTTTCACAGTAAGTCTGGTTACATGAATTCTAATTATCTTCAGCAGAAAAAGAAGTGGAAAATTCTTGGAGTCATGAATTTCTAATGTGTAACAGTTTATTCTTTGTAAATAACTTACAGAGATTATAGAGAAGATAGTATTTCCCCTTCCAGAAAGAAAATAATTATTTTCATAGAATTTACTGCAACAAATATTTGTGTGAAATATCTTAGTAGTTAACTCCAAATGAGTCTCAGTCTGAAAAAAAAAGAAAAAAAAAGACAGATGAATTCCTCGGAAAGTAGCTAACAGCTAAAGAGGGAAAAAAGATACTTTAGATAAAGATTCATAAGAACATACAGTTCATCTCCAAAAGCAGTTGGAGCCAAGACTCTACCCCAGCAATAGCTCAGTCACATATTTAACTTTTTGCTCTGCAAGGAATTGAGGTGACTATTTGCAGCTTCTGAACCAAAGCATGCAGTTTTGCTAAAGAACAGGTTAACAATCCTGATTTTTTAAAATTGTTTTTATAGAGAGTAATCCTATTCCATTATCTGAAAAAAATGGTCAAGAGATATTTTGTACAGCTCCCATCTATATGAATTTGATTACAAAGCTATGGTTTAAGCGTAGCTGTTCCATAAAGAATCTTCCTTTGTATTGAAGCCTCTCAATCTACTAACCATAAATTTCTAGAAATGAATTGTTCTGACATCCTGCCCTAAGAAGGGTAGAGAGTAACAGATGAGGTAACACCGCAATATGAAAACTTTCCTCACTTTTCTTTCACTGCATTTATGGCTTTTCTACCCACTGTCACTTGGACTCCTTTTTTGCCAAGTTTTCATATTAGTCTTTCTCCTGTGAAATCATTTACATGAATAGTCACTATTACTTTTTACTGTCACTGGATTGTTACATCAGTAACATGACTCCAGACAAGGAAGAAAGCTATGAGGGGATTTTCTTTGGTTGGTTAGTTGGTTGGTTGGTTGGGGGTTTTTGGGTTTGGTTTTTGGGGCTTTTGTTGTTGTCTTGGTTTTTATTATTATTATTGGGGGGGGGCGGGGGCTGTGTTGTTGTTTTATTAATTTTGGGGTTTTTTTATTTAAAATCACAGTAAGTGAAATACCAGCTATCACTTTAAAAGGAACTTGGGTGGTGCAAGATGCATTTTGGAAACAAAAATACAGTAGATTACTAACATTCTAATTGCACATTAGTAACCTTTCCTAAGGAAGACTAAAGTAAGATTTCTAGCTTTCATATGTCAGAACCATACTACTTTTGCTATTTAATATTCAGTACTTCCTCAGCTTCTGACTTCCACAGACAATTAAAACATCCCTATCTTCAAAGAAGTGTTTTGAAATATACTTTAAGTAGTTAATTAAGCAAGTCACAAAGTGAGAAAAGTTTTAAAAGTTATTGTGCCTGAAGAAGAGATAAATTTGTGTACCACGACAATTTGTCAAGAAGAAATTCAAGTATGCATTGAAAGTGTAAGCACCTCATCATACTAGTGCATTTATGGTATTTAGATAGCAAGTCATAACTCCTACTTTCTACCTCACTGGAATTTCTGCTACCAGTAGCAAAAGAAAAACTATTCAAGCCTTCATGACTTTTGTCTTTGAGATACTGCATCTGTGTCCCATTATGAATATGAGCAAGCTAATGAATGGACACTCCGAAGTTTTTACACATAGAGAGCTGCTTACAGCAAAGCTCTAAAAGAGAGAGAATATGATGATTAAGACATTTGTAATACATTCTATCAGTTCTATTTTCTTGTAGCTTCTCTATGTTCTGTCCCACATAAAGTTTTGCTCTTCTACTTTCTCCATCTTTTTCAAAAACTTCCTGAAACACCAAGGGACAAACTGAGACAAGCATGAACAGGGAAAAAATAATTTTTAGTACACTCCAAGAAGTCCCCAAACCACACACCAGGCACTTATGCATACACAACTGTGGAATAGCACAATGGGTGGATTTTGTGAGAAATGGTGGATTCCAGTAAAACCAAACAAACACACACATCAATTTTCTTCATATTGAATTCCGAAGTGGAACATCCATCTCTAAAAACTTTTTTTTTTTTTTTTTTAAATCTTCTGAATACTATTCTCTTCAGATAAAAATATTATCTTTAAAAGCGACTACATTATAATGACAAAGCAATGAATTATTGTATCAGTTTAATCTAAAATAAACATCATTTAGATTATATGGTAGGAAGATGAGAGCCTGCATCCTCCTTTCACTTAAGGAAACTGAACAGTTTAGGACATTTGCCATGCTCCTGTATCTTCATAACTCTCATGTTAGACTCATCATCCAATAACAGCATCAGTCAGTTAATTACAGTATGTTTGAATGTTTTTGGTCTAAGATTTACAGCATAGAGTCTTAGTGTCCTATATTTGAGGCAGAAGAGAGAGTTTTGTTCCACTGTTCAGTGCTGTAGAATCGCAATGAGAACAATCTCATTGTTCGTAAAAAACAATAAACAGTGGCAACTACTGATGTTTAACCACTTAGGTTTCTACCCTGTAAGAGAAAACAGAAGCTGAAATGAGCTTGCAAGCAAAGCAGTCTCTGACTTTCGTAAAATCAAATTAAAATTAGCTTTATAGATACGTTGGTGCTCCAGTTTCAAAATGAATTGTTACTGTCTTTTGTAGTACTTCCAGAATAAAAGAGAAGCAGGTTCTGCTTGACATTCGTCCTCACTAGTCTTGAAATTTGAAACTCCAGATAGGTGTATCTTCATTTAACCCATAATATAAATCTGTTTCATTTTATGTAAAATGTAACTCTGATCCAGAAGGGAGCATAAACATGTCAAACCAGAATTTAGTGAGGAATGGAGTAGGCACACTATCCTGTTTTTAAGGGAAGTTTCTCTTTGCCAAGATAGAGGCACACCACTTGTAAGGGTTGTAAACAACATATATCATATGTTTCCTTCTGCACTTCCATAGTAGAGAATTTAATTTATTCTCTGAGAAACAAGGTCAGGTATATTTAAATAAAAAACAGCAACAACAACAAGACCAAAACAAAAAAAAAATCAACAATAGCATGTGCTTTAACTATTCAGCACTTTACAGTTGATGAACTATTGGTCTTAAAAATATACAGATTTACTTATAACCAGCACTTGAGATAATCTACCAATTAAAAAAAAAAAAAAAAATCATACCAAAAGGGGTCATTGAAATAGAGGGAGCAGATCCAGGAGAATCAGAGACAGGAGACTGCTTGCAAAAAGCATTCTAGGATAACCTTCTTCTTCTCTAGACATTTTTAACCCTTAGCTAGTGTAGATTACACGTTCCACTGCTGCGGATGGTTCATTTACGCAGACCATGTGAAAATATCATAATTAGGCAATGTTCCCTGGCGGGATGCTGAACCCTCTACACTTTCAGAATCCAGGTGTTTAATTTCAGTCCTTGGGCAGAAATTCTGTCAACATGTTCAGATCTACGACATGAGAGAATGACCAGGGATGGTCTTTGTGCAGTAAAACTCTCACACATCTGTATAAGGCGGCACCCATGGGAGGCCTGGGTGGCGGATTGTAGATGCTGCAATTTTGCAAATTCAGTAATAGTTGATGCTGCTTTGGTAGGTGGGTGGCTGCATCTCAAATTTAAGCTTGATCTAAACACTGTTTGCTATACATGTTTCCTAGATATGCAGAGACAGAGAAAATATTTTTTTATTTGTTTCTTTATGTGCAACATATTTTTCCTAGTATGGGGTAGCTGAAATGTTTAGATAGTAACACCTATTCCTCATTTAAAAAGTGAGATTTTTAACTAATTAAGAATCATTTGAGCAGAACTTTTTCTCAAGAGATGTAAAGTACAAGTTAAATAATGTTTTTGCTAAAATTAAAAAATATTTGTGATAGTCATTACATAAAAAACACTGTAGATATATTTTTGGAGACAAAATCTGATGAAAAATCATCTTTGATGCCTAAAATGAAAAGGTTATGCATATACTGATATTTTTAAGATTTAGGAATAAATCTTAACTGACATCTTAATGAAAAGTTCTTATACTGTGCAGTATACCTGCTTGTTCAAAAGGAACTCGGTATGTGAGGATAAGAAAAGCAATAAAAAAGGTTGAGAGATTAAAGCCCACCACTTTACAGGTCTGGAATATTTATCTACTTATTCTATTTTTAATTCATCTGACCATCTTCCTTCTGTCTGGCCCATTTGGCATACACTTTTTGTCTGACCTTACTGTCTGGAGATCATCTCAAAATGACAACTGAAAACACAGCATGATACGCAGTATGCATCTCCTAGCTTACCACACTTAGAAGAAAACAAAATAAATAAATAGTGAAGTCACAGGAGTCAAGATCTCCTCCCAATCACTTTTAAAGCAGGAAAGAAAAAACAGTGACATTTTCTATGTCTCATTAGAGAACCCTATATATAAAAAAAAAAAAAACAAAACCACCAAAACATATTCGTGTCACATCCACGCACACAACTCTTTCACTTCCTTATAAATGAACTGCATGCCTAAGGATAAGATTCTCCACTAGCAACATGCACAGACCATTACACCTCTACAAAGCCAGAAAAGATTTTTTTATTTTTAAATACAGTACATATACAGTACAGTTATATATACTTTGTCATGGAGATGCTAATAACTGCCTGTAATAGTTTCACTGATATTCATTTCTAATCCGCTTCCATGTATCGGCAAAAAAAACCAAAACCCTTTCAGCATTGGTATTAGATGAAAGTGCATTTTTTATCAATACAAAGTTGAAAAGTCATTCTTGGAAAAAAATTACCACCCTTGCCTGTTTTACTGCTGTCTGTAGTTGCTATTTGCTTTACTTAGGGCTGTAGAAAACAGAATTCTGGTCTACAGCAAGAAGTATGCTGTGATTACCTGTGAGTTGTAGCACACAGCTTAGAACAGAACTGCATTTTTCAATATGGAACCAAATTTACCATTTGTTTAGAGGTTGCTGATGCTTGAGTAAGGACATTATTTTCTTTAGCTTTATTATTTGAATAGCAATTTCAGTATCTCTTTATAGATTATCTCACCTTTGAATAACTGACTTAATTTCCTCTTTTAAGTTGGTTATTTTTTTATACAGACATGCTGCTTGTTTTAAATAAGTATCTTTTCATTTTCTTTTTTTTTTTTTTTCTAATAAACAAATAAAACTCAACTTGGTCATATCTCTTAGACTTTCTTAAAAAGAAAAACAAAAAAAAGGAAGAGCATTCACTCATATGTCAGTTTAACACAGCTAAACATACAACATTAGAATACAAATTGAATGTGTACACACATGGTTCTTAATTGGTCTAGCAGATTCTCAAACTGTTCCTTTACAGCTGTCGAGGAAAGAAAATAAATTAGACACAAAGCTTTATCTGAACAGCCAAAATAGGTTTTCCCTCTCTCGTATGCCTCTTATTTTAAGTCATTCTCTTTTTTAAGGTCTGATCTTCCCAGACAGAGAGCTTGGAGAGATTCATCAAACACAGCACAGGTGATTTCTAAAACATCCCTGTAGCTACTGACAACCATCTCCCATCTGAGGACTTCTCACTATCCAAATTTTCAATTTCCTCAGGAACACATTTTCATAATCAACCCTCGCACCCCTATTTAAACTTGCCATCTCACTGTCTGCCACTAAAAAGCTGTACAGTTCCAACCCAGGCAGTATTACTGGGGCATAGGTAACTGAAAATATGAAGCCACACACTCCTCTCATACACAGGCAGAAAGCTCCACTGATCAGTTCAAAATCTGACTCCAACTTTCACTGGAGTTTTACCACTAATCCAGAGAGTGAGGTGATCCGTGAAACATCTCCTTAAACATTGCATTGTTCATCTGTAAGCAAAGCACTTTGTAGCAACTTTTTTTTTGTTTCTCTCCGTGCCAAAATTCATGGCAGTTTATTCTGGCACATGTAGCTTTGCAAAGACAATAAAAAACTTGCTGCAAGTAAAAAGCCTTTTCTTTGAAGACGTTTTTCAAAAACACGTTTACAAAGTATGTATAGCTGGGCACTGATGACTGTGGTTGAGTGACCCTGGCTGGACACCAGGTACCTACCCAAACTCTCTATCACTCTGCTTCTCAGCAGGATGAGGGGAGAAAATAAGAAACTCAATCTTAGCCAAGCCCAATACGATGACTCTTGAGGAAAATGAGGATTTCTTGCTATGTTACTTAAGAGAGCTTAATAAAAACTAAGCCTGCCCATTTATGCAACTAACATGCTACATAGCCAGATATCACACAAAAAATGATTTAAAAAAAAAAAAAAAAGGAAAGAGAAAAAAAAATAGCAAACTACACAAGCACAATTTGGCTAAAACAAAAATTATTCTACAGCACAGTCAGAGATCGCAGACATGAAAGCAGTTTTATTCTGATTGATACTGATATGGTTCACAGAATCACAGCAGAAAGCAGTCAACCAGAGTCCACTATCGGCCAAAGAAATCTGACATCCAGGGCTGGGGTCCTATCATGTTTGCGACCCAGACAGAACCAAAATATTACTTACTCACAAATTAATCATTGCCATTCTCAAAGCTGCTTTCTAAGGAAAGAGGTGAACGAATAAGCAAGAGGACTAACTTCAAAGGGTCCTTTACAGAGAAGACACATGTAAATAGCAGTGCTTTGATCAACAGTGTCCATCACCTGCCTTTCTCCCATCACAGATCTACTATTTGTCAATAAAATAAAAGTACAATCAATTATAGAAAAGGCATCTGCTCTGTATATTGGTCATTGGGTTGAAATACACCTGGGTAAGCTTTTGAAATTTGCATTATCTAAAGAGTGCACTATGACTTTAGGCTGAGACACGTTTTGTCTTTAATAAGATCTTGTACTGAAGGAGCTTCACAGTAATTAGTCTGTCTTATTTTTTTTAAATACCANTTTAATAAGATCTTGTACTGAAGGTAGTCTGTCTTATTTTTTTAAAATACCGATTCTAATGACAATGTTACCAAAGAGTTAAAACTTCATGTCATAGGCTATTTCCCACATATCTGGAGTCATTCCTTCACAGTTTATAGAAAAAGATCACTAGATATAGACAATATGTTATAATCAGGAATAAAAACCCTCAAGCCAAACCAAAACCAACAACAACAAAACCCCCAATCAAACAAACAAACAACTGAAAAAGAAAAAAAAACAAGGCAAAAAAGAAAAAAACAAGCAAACCACAAAACAAAAAAACAACCAAACAAACTCCCTCTCTCAAAAAAAAAAAAAAAAAACGTGGGACTAATGAAAACTATTTTCTTTTCTAGACTCTGCTGACTCTGTAGGATTCCACCTCTCCAGGCCTGTTTCCAGCCACTGTACCTGGAGTCCAACTTGACTTAATGATTCTAGTTGATAAGAGAATGCAAATAGCTTACTCCTACGTCATTATGCAAGGTCTTGTGCAGTGAAGGGGATGCCGGAAAGCACTGCCTCTTCTGTCAGGACATATGTTCAGAGGCATGTTAGGTAGAAAAAAGTCCATTGAGCTCTGCAAGCAGCAGAAAGATCAGGTCTACTGCTCCACAAAAGATAGCACAGTCTATCTAACTCTTATTGCCACCAGGTATGGCACACACCCAGGAGGAGGCAATAAATCACATGAACAACTGATGCTAATGCAGGCATGATTATCTCAGCCATTATGCCATATTCTTCTGCTCCACTTTCAGGATGAAGTCTCAAGCCATCGCTGAGGTAGACTGTACAGGAAGAGGAAGGTGTCTGATTGCTTAGAGACTTCCCAAGAGAAATGTCTTTTTCAAGGAAAAGGAAGGTTTCTCAAGGGACTTTGTGAGCATAGTAGAATACTCTGGCCAGTATGGGTACCCTGTATCTACCGGGAAAGCCTGGCTTGCTACTGTCTTGATCACTGTGTAGTGATCTGTACCTGGAAAAAACAAGCATAAAATGCTGGTTTTTTCTAGTTCAGTAGCATTTTTACACTCACATTACACCACAGTAAATGATTACACACATTGCAAGACAGTGAAAAGTTTGAAAGGCATTACTTTTTAACCTGTCCTTGACTGTTTCTCAGCAGAACACAAGTATAAAAATGATGCCAACTGCCTGCAGTAAGAGTCACTTGGCTCCATCCAAGAATTTCAAAGTATTTTTCAAACAACCAGTTCCCTCTACCTTCACGCAAAACAAAAACCAAAACACCCTATATTAGAATATAGTCAAGCAATGCAAACCTCAAAAAAGGTTCCCTAAGGTCAAGGGTAACTCAACTGAAGAAACTCCTGTGTCTCCAACAGATCTTATTCCCAATTCCCTGCCCTAATCCGTACTTTGTAATGGCACAATCCATAAAGGCCCTAATTTCAATTTCTATGTATTGCAGTTGCTCCGTCTCTCCTTTTCCTTTTCTGCAGGCCATAGAAAGGACTCACTAATCCTCCTCTCATACAAACGCCTGGTTTTTCTGACATGCTGATGTTCATGTAGATGTGGGTTTGCACTTCCCTTTTCCTCACAGTGGGTAAAGCTTAAGTCGTCTTTATGTTGAATGACAGGATAAACATAAAAGCAGAAAGAAATAAGCAAGAGAAAAAAGAACAAGATAAAAAAACAGCAAGAAGTTTCACAAATCTCCTCAACTGATGATGCTGTGCTGTCACAAATCAGGCTTGTATAGTTTCTGTCATATGCAAGCAAAAAGACAATACAACTTTTAAAGGTCATCCCTGTTTTCAAAATTCTGCATTAAAACAAGATGCTGCCTCTAATTGTATTTTACTGGCCAACAACTGTGTACTTCTTCCCTTTTTCAAATACTGACATGAGTCAGGTGCTTGTGAAACACAGCTGCCACTCAAGGAATCCTTAGAGTAGCTAAATTTCATAAAAAATACAAACACCAGTTAAGAAAGCAGCAGCACTTCTGTTATGAGATGGTGCCATTTATCTCATACAGGGACCAGTTGGACCATGGTTTTCTCTTAGAAACCAGTCAAAATCTCCAATCTTTTTCAGGGAAAAGGTCATGTTCAGCTTTCAGACATGCTTATATTCAGCTATATGTGAATTAAGAACTTAAAAATGCATAATTACCCCTGCATTAAGTGCCTCCCCAGAAGCTACTTCTTTTTAAGTCACATTAATTGTTAGGCCCAAGTATGGCACTGACTAATCATATCACAGGTTATGTAATTTCATCATAAAAATCCTCTCTAGTCACATGGAATACGTGCTTACACAGTGATTTTTGAAGTCTAATTCCAATGTTGTAGCAGTAAGTGCAGACTAAAAAAAGGTTTAAATATTTTCTGTATGTCCCACAGGAACTCATATTAGAATTTCATCCTCTAAGAGACTTAGGCAGACAACCATTTTTCTTTTCTCTATGCCATTTATTGCAGTAAACTAGTGCTTGCTTATCATAACTGTTCCATGTGCATCATTAGGATGTGATGATCTATGTCCGTAAGTCCTTTCCTCATTTCCTCTTCCACTACTCTGCCAGCATCAGGAAATTCAAAGCATAACAATTATGCCACTTAGCATCAAAAACATTTTCCCATGGCCCTACTATTTTCTTCAGAAACAATGAACATTACCAAGTCAACACTTTGAGAGAGAGAAAGCTGAACCGGATCTCAGCATAGCACAATAAAAGTACCACATTGAGACGTGTGTGCAATCAGCCATACAGGAACTTAAACTAGAAGTGGTCTTATTATGCAAACAGTAGTCTCTGGTATGCAAATAAATACAAACAAAGCAAAACATGGGACTCTTGAATAATACCAGCTGCTGCTGGCAGTCAAGAAATCATTTCTTACAATCACTTAAAAATAAACAAGACACACACACACATTCTAAACATGATTGTCATACATACACCTAAACTGATAGCAGATATGATAGGAATGTTTTTAAAATCTAAAAGTCTACAACAATTTCTGGCCCTCTAACAGCAGACATTCTAATTAATCTACCTGTCTTGCCACTGGGCCATCACCACTGGCACAGCTACACAGGGTTTCAGGCTTTCATTAGGGTTACAGAATTTAATTGCATAAGCCAATTTACAAAAGCAGAGTGACCTAATTTACACAGGAATAAACCTGAAGCATAGGACAGACCCAAAGGACAGACAAAAGATGGAAAGCGCAGATTCTGAAGCATTATTAGCAGCCTTCATTTACTTTTTCCCCCACCCTCCTACTATAATAGAGGAATACAGGTAGTTTTGAGAACAGCCAGGAGTTAGTACCAAAGAAGAGACTCTAAGTCCCCTTTTGTTTTAGAGTTCTTGCAGCAGCAGTACTGAATCTGCATTACAATGCTTTGCCTCTGGGCAGCAGCAATACCATAGTATACTATGTTAACTATAAATGTTTAATCACTGCCTATGATCTCAGCACAGTCCACCAGTTTCATTTTGTGAGCATGGGCCAAGCTGTGCAGAAATATCCTAAATCAAGGTTTAACAGCATCAATTAGAAATTATTCTAGCTGTGAATCCTCTTATCTCCTCTTATTCATACTACCCAGCTCTGAAGGCAGACTGCTTTTCTAGCACAACTATTTTGCCCAAAGATGCACCCCACAATGCAAAGCACGTAGACAAGCAAATTAACTCCCAGTCACATTAATGTTATCTAGACTTCAGTGATATCCACACTCCTACAAGCTACAAAGCAAGCTGTCTGTTTTCTCTGAAGCTTAAAAGCCATAGTAGGACTCAGAAAAAGTGAGACAATGAGATTGATTAAGTTCATTTCAATAATGCTGGTTTGCATAAAAAGAGGCTTTCTGGTAAGTAAGTAAAAAAGAGATCTCCTTATTCATTGGAAGAAAAGGAAAAACTGGAAACAAGGCAGGATATAATGGGAAGGTCCATTATATGATATGTTATACTAAAATTTCAGACCCCTAGGGCATAAATATGTAACAAACTGACATTCAACATCCTGTAGGCTAATTATGAGCAACTGCACTAGAAATCCTGAGTGAACTATTCACCTTCTGCATTGACAGAAATGCACTGGCATAACCTGACTTTAATAAAGGATTGATATCTCCAGCATCGTGTCTTAATGAAATCTGATTTGATATTAGTAACAGCTTGTCCTGTATTAGTGTGCTGGTAATGGCCTCCTACAGTTTCTCTTTGAAAAAGAAACTAAATTACAATCATAGAACAACAGGTTTTGTAAACTCTAGTGAATAATCTAAAAGACAGGCACTGATCTATAAGAAGCTTATAGGACATTAATACAAGGATAATTTTGTGGCCCAGAAGTTAAATAACTAAGTCTCTCCCTGTGAAATGTGTCTATATTTTAGACAGTTAACTGGATTTGCAAAATATAACAAAATTACATAGCCCTTTACCAGGTAATGCTGTTTTCTTGGTACTTGACTAGATGATTCTCCTGTGCATGTGTGCATTTTGTGCAGTTCTTTTAGTAGTCATTTAGTTGCTTTACCTGAGTTTGGAGGAGATACCTCTGAGCAACCATTGCATGATATTTGGAAAATTACTGCGTCATGAAGCCCCACTGCTTCAACTGAGGCTACAAGGTACTTTTCGGAAGTGTCCTTTTTGTTGCTCCCCCAAACAAGTACCAGAGATCTGATCAGCTGCTTTCAGACAAGAAACTATTTCATTCTAATGGATAGGTTGTGATTCTTTGGCTGTATATGTTTTTCTACTCTAGCAAAATGGAGTTGCAAGAGGTTGTACTGGTAGAAGGCAAAATTATCCCTTCTCCAACAGGAGAAGGCCACTCAGATGTCCTGTATGTAGAATTACTACCTACATTTAAACATGTTTCCAGTACATTGTAGGCCTTGTATTGCTTTATTCCACTAATTTTCATCTTACATTCCACAAAAAAGTTTGAGATTTATACATTACCCGTTGTCTATTGCTTTAGTAATATCTATCTTCCCTTTAAATTAAAAAAAAACCCAAACAAACAAACAGCAAAAAACCACACACACACCCTGCTTAGATAAAGGCCTTCTTACCTCTTATTTTCAAATAGAAAAAAAAAAAATCTTCGGGGAGTCAGTAAGAAAATCTTGCAGTGTTTGTCTGCTTTCAACCAGCATGCATCTTGTATAACAGGTCAAGCTTTTAACTTAATTCTGCACTCTGCTCACTGTAACAAGACAAAAAGACAGGGGCCCAGATTCTAGCTCAAAAAAACCCCATGTGATACATTTTGGAAGCCCACTCTTCTCACCTTTTCCCTCCACTGAAAGTAAGGGGCATACCTATTTTGATATTGTTGTCGTGAAGTGCTCATTAAATTATTGCTCATAGGAGGGGGCAAGGATACTTTTGACTAAATCTGTTAGCCAGCCTCCTGCAGTGACTCTCCTCTGGATTCCCCAGCAGGCGTCTCTTTGATGTGCTTATAATAAATGGAATACAACTGGGAGAAATCAGAAAGGGCAATGTTGACAACTGTCATAGCAGGTTACAGCTTGAATGGCAGCTGAGCAGAAGGTCTCTCTCTCTCTCTTGCTCTCATACCTCAGATCTCCTTAGCATCATTTCTGGTAGGCATCCAATCTCCATTAGCAAGAGTTTCTGGAAAATTGCATTTCCCCCTAAATTCTCTCTCTCTCTGCTGTAAATGTAATGCACTGTTCCAGGCCACCAGGTCTTCTAGATTAAATGGGTTTGCAACTCTAACAGCATAGCCACTATGATAGGCAAAGTGCCAAGCTATAATTGGTGACACATAACAGAAATTACAAGCAATATTAATGGAGGATATATTTCAAGAAAAAAACTTATTTTCATTCCAGAAGCATTTTTATGCCATTAGGTAAAAGGCAAAAGAGTTAATGCTACTAAATATGGTATAATTCCTCAGCAACCATTTTTATCTGATGAATGCTATATATTTATGCCATACTGCAAATTGCCTCGTAAATTATCTTATTTCGTCAGCACTAGAAAATTCAAAATACATGACAATTTTAAAATATCAACTAATAGCTGAGAGTTTTGCATACTGCTTCATATATTGTAAAAGAACATGTTTTTAAATAAAACTTTTTTTTTGCCTTAGAATACATATGCAGACTAATTTAGTTGGTAATAGTGACTGTAAATTCCCATGAAGACAGGAAAATTATATCTCATCCGTGTTCCAAGCATTTCAATATCTAATGTTTCCAGCTCTTGTTAACAGTTCTTGTTCCTTTGCAATACCAACCTCTGAGTTCAAGGAATAGAACCCTAAAGTCTTAAAACTTAAAAACAGTTAAGACACATAAAAAAAAGCTGTTGGAAGGCTAAATATAAGAATCAAGGAAATAAAAGAAAGAAAAGTTAAAGAAAAACAGATTTCACACACAAACACCCCCCACAGTCTAATAATATGAAAGGCAAAAGGTGCTTGATTTGAGATTGCACTTCTTCAAATCAGTCTAGAAAATTCCTGTTATAGCTGAGGCTGATGCTACACAATCCAATTGGCTTTTAGGAATCCTAATTTCTATGATTCTATGAAAAATACCCACTGAGTTAGTGGGAATTAAAACACTTCCAACTGAAGGATGCCAAAATGTAAGCTAACACTGAGCAGTAGTAGATCATTGTGTTCTTGTTCTGAATGACAATTTGGTGCATGTGTGAGACAAGCCTGAGGCCTAACCAGGACTTCCCACAGAGAGAGGAGGAACAGACAGCATGGTATAAGCCTCACAGCAACACTTTCAAGTGCTGTATTTCAAAAATAAATCTCAGACTGTGCATGACAGGGACAGAAGGAATTAACCCTCTAAAGAACAATGTTAAGTTTTCAATGTTCAAAAACTTTCTGAAATCTATTTTTTATAGAGTAACTGAAGAACAAGGATAAAGTATTGATAAACAAAAATATACCAGTGATGAAATCAGAGCACTGGTAAACTGCATAAGAGCTTGTACTAAATTTGAAGAATAAGAGCAGTTTCAATAGTTTCCACAAGAATGAATAATGACAAACTATCTAGGGATTCAGTTTTACTCAAAATATGCAAACATAGACAAGACGATATTCTTGGACATTGGGGAAATTATTTGAAATGAGATGTCACATATTTTTTGAAGTCACTCCTGCTAACACACCATTGTCACTGGCCTTAAAAGTTAACTGTCATACTATTTAACTGGAAATTCCAAGCTAATCTAAGTTTTCCTACCATGCTCCTGTTCATCAAACCAGTGTAATAGCTATTTTAAGGTTTTCCACGTGTGGGAGATCACTGATGCTGAAAAAGTCACTGAAATATTTGTGTAATTAATTCTCAAAACCAACTGAAACAACACAAAACAAAAAGTGCAACATACAATTATAAAGCAATGGTTCTTCTCATCTTGACTAGGGACTAGGGATTAGAACTTCTATATGCTTGTGTAGGTTTCCAGTGAGCACCAAAAGACCTCTCCTCCATGCCCATAACTCCATCTCCAGCATCTGTACTGCACACAAATACCGACTTACACACTTGCCAAACTAGCACTTGGAGGCACATCTCAAAATTTTCCACTTGCTTTTGACACAATATTATGCTATCTCAAAAGGTGCCAGAGACAAAAGACTCAGTATTTAAATTCACAGAAGTTATTATAAGGAAGAGGAATCGAAAGTCAAAAGATCTCTGACTTTGAATGCAGGTGATATCGGACCCATGTACAACCGTCTTTCCAAAATCTGATGCAACACGATTGCCTTCAGCTTCCCTTAGTGCCACAAAGATATGCTATTTCTCTACCTGCACAACAAAGCATTCCATAAGCATCACTAAGGAAAATGGCTTAGATTATTTACTCCAGAAAGATGCTGGTCAGGTGAGACACCACCTATCCACACTGTCTCAGCGTATGACCTTGAAAGGCTCTACAAGGAAATAGCCTGCTAAAAATCTGTTGACTTACAGATTTACAGTGATATTTTTTTTCTAAGCATCTCTTTAAATCTCCTATTCTGTTCCAAAATGTTATCCTGAAGAAAATGAACAAACAAAAAATTTACTAATATATTCCTTTTATTTTTACTCACCATGAAAAGTAAAATCATGGCTTTTGGATTTCAAAGCCAGCCATTCATTTTTGACTTGTTCCAGAAGAAAAATAAAAAAAGAAAACAACTTATATTTTAGTAAAAGTGATTCAAATATGACACAAAATGTAGATTTTCAAAATTCTAATTTTTAGTGACTCTTTTACATAAAAATCTATAGCACTGAAGCAGAACCTCAGAACTTAAAATCAGCTACCAGCATAAACTTAGATGAAAAAGTAAAAAGTCAGTACATAAGAAATTAAAATAATTTTTTATGAATAGCGAAAGAAACCCTTAAAAACCTCACGATTATGCTTTTCTTATATTTTAAGCTTTTTTGCATTGCATAGGTGTAGTCACAGCCATTTTTTTAACAGATTCAATGGCTTAAGGTTTCAGCATTACACAGAAATGCTAGCAGAAAGGATTGACTGAATACTCCTTTATCAATTTTAGAAGAAAACCTTCCAAAACACCTCCACTGGTCTTTTAAATTAAGGTTGCTGGTTTTGTAGTGTAGGATCTCAGAATCACAGAATGGTTTGGATTGGAAGGGACCTTAAAGATCATCTATGTCCAGCCCCGCAGCCATTGACCGGGACAACTCCCACTAGACCCTGCCAACCCGGCCTTGAACACTTTCAGGGATGGGGTGTCCACAGCTTCTCTCGGCAACCAGTTCCAGTTCCTCACTATCCTCACAGAAAAGAATATCTTTCTAACATCCAATCTAGGCTTACTGTCTTCTACTGGTACCTAGGATCACAGAAATTCCTGTCGGTGAAAGAATAGACTCACTACATGTGTGTGGAAATAAAGATAAAAATTTCAATATTTTAGGAAAAAAAAGAAAAAAAGAGAGAGGAGAGAAAAGAGTAAGGTTGCTTTTACTGCAGCAATGATTAGGAAGGTTGTGACATGCATGAAAACCAAAATAGTTTCTCTAATGCAAGGCAAGGATTGATCTTCTATAACAAACAACTGGATTTTTTTTATAAGCTGTTATTCAACCAAAACTCACCAAAAATTCAAAATAACAAATCTAGCTCTAGTTTTCAAACTCTTGTCTGAGTTTAGGAAATCTTTATATCAGCATGTACCAAAAAGTATTTCACTGTCTTTAGCTGAGTAACTTTGTGATCTGTGCGAGGTCTGTAAACAGTTTCCTGTTGGATTTGTTCCTCTTTTACAATTAGCTAGAAATTGCCTCGGCAATTTGGCCTTGCCAGCAGGTAGATGTCCCGAATTTTGAGTTAGTATGAAATTCATCTCTTGCAAATACTATCTGTAGACATATGACCTCTATCGTTTTATGAATATTTACCTCTTAGATAATGATTTTGCCTATTTTAACTATTTACCCAGTTCTCTCAGAATCAGCCAAAGTTATATCAGAAAGTTATATCCAACAGGCAGCTGGATTAGATTGTCCTTGTGGGTCCCTTCAGACTGAACCATTTTATTCTTTTTATTTTAGAATAATAGTAGCATTTATAGCCATTACTGCAGACACAGCATTAATAATGCTGATCACTGAGCATACAGAATAGGTGCTTTTCATAAGATAATCAAGACCAAATTTTGCATGCCCCAAAACTTAGGAAGTGAAGCATATACATATGCTATTGTCAAATAGGTTGAAAGATCTTTGGAAGTTTAGCTCTGGTATTTTTGTTTGGCTCTCAGAATAATATTAAGATTTTATATAATAATCCAAATCCTTCTTCGGGGTATTTCCATTAAAGTCACTGAAACCACTTTTGTTCACATTCAGAGGCAAAAGAAAATGTATGTGGAAAATCAAATGTATATTTGCAGCTATGCTGGAAGTTGATGTAGTTTTTGTACTTTAATAGGTAAAGAAAATACATTTTTATGGTAAAAAGTGGGTGTCCTGTTACAAAACTACAATTTTAAAACATCTTTCCAGCTGCTGTCAAACCCTGAAAGTGTCCACTTTACACAGCTGGGGCAGAACCTTCATTTTAAAAACCATTAGTTGTTCCCAGATCAAACCCCAATATTTGATTATTTAGCAACTTACCTACTAGGTTTTGGGACAACATGATAGAACTTTGCTTTTCTCTTACTCATTACGAAGCTGCCTGAATACTCATTCTAGTAACAATATGCACCAAGACTGAATACAATGCACTATTCTATATCCAGCCCTGTGAAGACAAATTAGTGATTTAAAAGTAACACTGCTGTTCTGAAAGGTACAACATTGTTGTTCACTGTGCTGTTAGATGTTTATTTGCTTTGCCAGACTTTAGAGACTGAATCACTCACTGGATGAAACAGCCTGAGTTTCGTAGTAAGGAGAGCTATAAAAATAGTCTCAGCTATAATTCGAATGCAAGGCATTAAAAATGTATATGTTGCTCTATATAACGCAAATACACATTCATCTTAGCAAGCATTATGTTTTTATGTGTAAACCCCAAAGTGATCAATGGGATACAAGTGGAAAAGTGAATTTGACTTTGAAAAAGGAAAAAAAAAAAAAAAAAAAAAAAAAAAAAAAATTGTCCTCATACTGATGCAAGAAAAAAGCTCCCTGTTTTAAAGAAATTTGTGAAATGATTCCTACTTCTGTTATGGTTGAAAAGACTTTATTTCCCCTTACTGTTTTACAACAGTGAAAAAGCACTTTCTTACTTTTAATAATCTCATTTGAGTAAATTAGAGGATTAACTAAAAACCCAGATAAGATACAGCTAGATCAATTTGTTTAATAGAAATATTATTTTTAAAAAAATCTTTCTCTCATCTATTTAACAGTGATATACATAAGGAAGACAAAAAGTAAGAATCACTTCTACTTCACAGATGTGAAATTAATTATAGAGATAAGTGGGCTACCAAGCCTTATTCAAAATCCTTAAAGAAGTTAAGAGGCTGAGCACCAGATCTCGGCTCAGTGCTTTATCACAGCATATCATTTTTGAGTGGCACAGCATCGTATCTATTATATGACTAAAAATATACATACTTGCAGCCATCTCTAAATACACAACCTTTTTTGTTGGGAATCAAACAAAAAGCCAACCCACAAGCAAATATCAGCAGAAAGAAGAATATTTTTTCTGTGTAAATCATGAACATAATCTTTCTTCTCTTAAGAAATTTATGGGCTATGAACACAATTTTGACCATAGTACCATGCATAGAAATTCTTGCAAATGAAGTACTATTCAAGAAATCCTACTTGCTTATTCAAAATACTGGATGTAAGCTCTCACTGAGCTTATGGGATGTATTTTAGACACACAGATAGAATCCAAGGGATTAGACACAAAACTTACACTGGCATGGGGGATACAGAAAGGAGGTCCTATGCTGTGAAATGTATACCAATCCATAAAGGATGAAGATCACAAAGAATGGCAAGGCCTCTTTGTCACTAAAATTTATGGGAGCTTGAGGCACATTTAACTCTGCATCGTATTAGTCAGATGCAGCTCCTCTACTGATCCTCATCAATGGACACACATTCCCTCGGTTGTCTATGACAGGCCATTTGCTTTCAGCACCACTGTGCATTTGATCTCAGTTCCATAATGGATAAAAAAGACCATGCTAGAATAAGCAAACAAGGTCAGCGATTTTTATTTGAGTCTTTTATGTGTATACATTGTCTAAGCCCACCAGCTGTATAGAGACACGATATGCTTTCAGATGGATCAAGGGAGAGAGTATCAGTTGCGCTCCAGGATCCCTGTAGATTGGGATCAAATCCATAGGTCAAGGAAGAGAAACCTTGGCTGCTCAGAGGCCTCTGAGGGGAGTATGCTGTTCCCAAGGGAACTATGCCTAGCGGGCTATAGCAAGCAAAGCCTGGTGAAGTATTACTGCTCAGCTACAGTTAACTTCTCTTTTCAAGTGAAAATACAATAAAAACAAACCCCAAATCCAACCATAAAAATGTCTCATACAGCTAACATCAGACTGCATTCAAAAATAGTTTCACCCTGCACTTCTTTACTGTTTCTATTAGCATGGTCCCTTGGCATGGAACAGGAGGTGTTCAGTGTAGAAACTCCTGAACAGGTTTCATTCTTTGACCAAAGGCTCTGCACCAATTTTCAATTACTGCAATTTAGTGTATGACAAGGAGAAAACAGCTAAGAAACTATAGTATGTCTGCTTATTAGCAGCTGCTCCAAAGCATGAAGAAAAAGCTGTAAAGTTGAACTTTAATCTTCCATGTGGAAACATGCTGCCTTATCACCGAATCACTACTTTAGCTTCCCTTGTAATGAATTCACTTCTGAGACTTTGAGAATAAAGATACACATATCGGATACACTGTTCTCTCTTTATTAAGCAAAAAAGATCTTGTTTCAGCCTTAATTGTATTTCCCTCAAATAAAAGGAAGAAATAATTCAAACCAAACCCAATCCAAATATCCTTTAACCCTGATATCAAGAGTTCAAAATCCAGGCGAAATATTTTAGTGTTGATTAGTGATCTGCTACGACTGCAACCACATTCTGCCTTCACAAAGACACAGGGGAAGAAAAATCCAAATTAATATACAGCAATTAAAACACACCTGAAGAATACTAAAATAGACCAAAATAGAGATTAAGAAAAAACCTATTTGTTTATCCACTTAAGGCCTTTTAAAATAAAATTTGCTCTTATTATGAAAAGGAATGCATTGTAACATAAATCCATGCAGTACTTCCGTTCATATGGTAGTAGAGGTAAAGCATTAGAAATCAGTAGAAAGGAATTTTCTTCCTAAAAGGAACACAATAGCGTATAGTTTTACGTCTTAAGAATGAGTACATCTTTGTTCTGAGGGAGAACGAAGCTGAAGGGAAAATCAAAAGAAACACAGCACCCCAAAAACTCCCAAACAAACAACCCCTCAAAAGCCAACCAAACCAAAACCAATCCCTTCCCTCCCCACCTTACCAAAAAAAAAAAAAAAAAAAAAGTCATGCACAGCTCTCAGCACATTGTGAGGCGCAAATCCCCAGGAGAACTATTACCACTGCGGTGTAAACTGTACAACAGTTCCTACCACTCACATTTGATGTGAGAGTGTATCCATTATGTCAGTCCATTAAGGACTGCCCAGTCCAGGAGCTCCTAAGCACTTCAGCAAATAGCTGCCACCATTCTTCCCATGGCTACACTCCTAGCAAAAGCAAAGCTGACTCACTTCAAGCTAAATTGGGACTTATGCTGCAGTATTGTTCCCCAGTGTGGCCTGCCAAAGTATGCATTTTCTAGACAAGCACTAAGTGGGCAGACAGCTCTGGGGTCCAACACGGTTAGTGGGGAGAAAAAGAGTGAGTACTGCTTTGGCTCTGAAGAGCACAGAAGGATAGCCACACCAGAACAGGCTCCATACCCCTAATACTGACATCTGATTTCCCTGAGAAACATAGAAAGCCACAAGTTTTGTGGTCAACGTTTTCCAGCAATTCCTGTGTGCAGCCTGATCACAAACGAAGAATGCAGGCTGGAAAAGCTTCCAATGAATTTTTATGACTATTTGAAGCACCCTGTCTTCTCCCACTCTCCTCTGCTCCCACAAGCACAGCTGAAAGAAAGAGTAGTGGAGGACTATGGTCTTCTCTCTAAAAAGGTAAATGGTGGATTTATTCTAGTTAGAAAGAACAAACTTACCTGACCATGAGTGGTTGCTTTTGCCAGTTCATACATGAATGAATAGCTTATTCGAAGGAATATGTGTTTTAAAACCCCTGCCAGCCTATCCAGTACTGTGAAAATGAATTAAGTTTCACTGAAGCCAATGAACTTCCCATTTACTTTGTGGAAGCTTCAGTTTCTACCACCTTCCTGGAACATTTTCAGCCTGGGATGCCAAAGTGTAGAGAACCATTCCCATCACCACTGCCTCAGCCAGGATGAGAGACAGAGTCAGTACACATCCTTTAACAGATGGCTTCTGACTGCTTAAAAAAAAATAAGCTAGTAGGCACTTCTATAGCTGTTTATCTTCTTTTCTCTCTCAGGCCTCATAGATATAAAAGCAGCAGAAGAAAGTGGCAAGATGTCATCACTGTTTGAACACCAAGCAGAAAGAAAGCAGAAAATACAACTTTTTGGTATACTCATCAGTTTGAATGAAAAGCTGCACAATATTTATGAGACGTGTGAGAAACAATCCATTGTACTGAAAAACGATAGTCAATCCTAGATATAAATTCTCTGCTGGTCGATAACCACTATACCCATTCCCTTAGACACGAGAATGACCTGACAGAGCCATAAATTCACACATTGTCCATTTTTCACAGAGAAGCTCCCCGCCCCAGACAGTCTGCAGTGCACCAGGCATGACACTGGTGTAAACATTTACTCATTTATTTTTTTACGCTGGCTGCTTTTCAGCTCCCTGACAAAGGGCAGGCAAGTAACAATGGTGATACAACCTGGGCCAGGTTCAAGACCCAAGAACAGGCTGAATATAGGTTTCAGAAACGTCCCAGTGTGATAGCCCTTCCTATCCCAGCAATACTCTGCAACTCACTAAATACGAATTTGCTTTTAACACAAAACATCATATAAATCCATAAGGTTTCAATATACACATGCATGAAACAAATTCTCTACCTACAAGTTTCTTTGATAGAACTAAGCAGAAAACTCAGTCTGAACTTACTGAAAATGTTAAAAATGCCTGGCATTGACCCAAAGTCTTTCTGAAGAGCCTGACCGATAATTAGTACATTTTCAGTGATTTGCCCCTTTTGGGGCCTGTGTTCTAATGGGTTTTAGAGCTCGCAAATCAGTGCTAGGATTTGTTCTGTGCATTAACGTGCACAGAGTGCTAAGCTACTTATTTGTAATGATACTGTTCCTGTAGGAAAGCCTGCCTTGATTGTTAATGATACTTGAGGCTCTTAATCTTAAAAACAAGAGGGGAGAGAAATTGCAGGGTGTGGCATAGTCTGCAACACAGTTTATCATTTCCTGAAAATAAAAACCTCACTTAATTCCATTGATAGCACTCAGGATATTATAATAGGCATTTAATTTCCTAAACAAATTGCGTTTTAAGAAGCTGGAGCAATCTCTTAAATTACACTATTTTCATTGTTTATCTTTGTTGTTGTTTTTTTAAAGCTAGGACCTATTCAAAAGTGATTTATTTGAAAGAATAATTTGAAGAAACTTGCTCTTACTTTCCACTACTCTCACATCATTTTTTTAAAGCACAAATAAAAAAGGAGAGTGATACCTTATTCCTCTTCCAGATTAAACATTAAAGACTGCTGTATGATCAGCATTGCACTGCTGCCTAATGGTGTACACTGTTGACACATTAATTGGTTTATTGACTAAAGTTGTACAACTTTTCATTCAGCCCAAAGTGCCCTTGCTGTGAACTCACCCAAAGAATTACCAGGTTCAATAATCTAAATTATGTTCATTAATACAATAATAGATACATATATAACAAAAAAGAACAACTATTGCCTTCAAACAAAGTAGAGCTACTGACTTCAGTAAGACTGATTTTACGTACCAGAAAAATGCCTAGACAATCAAAACTTTGAATACCCAAAATAAATTTTTTCTTTGAACATCACAAGCTATAATAAAATAAACTAGAAGAATAAGTGTAATGCATATTCATATCGTAAAAAATGTTATGACATACAGACAAAAAAAATGTATGAAATATAAGCTGACTGGTAAATTATGATAAAGTAATGTCATGCCAGATTTCCCTGTTGCTGTAAACATTTTATAGATTTCATTCCCATCTTTCAAAATATTTTTAGAATACAAATTGCAGAAAAAAATAATGTTCGGTATGACCTATCCAATTTGGAATTCAAATAGAAAGTCGATTTGACACATTCTCTGTGAAACATAAATTTCAGGTTTGTCACAATTCTGTTACAGTCTTGAGGATGAAGGGAAGTTGCAGGAAAGGCTCTGGATCCCTTTTAAGTATCAAGCAATTTAACACAGATGTATACACACACCTGTGAGACCTGAGCTCAGATCTTCCGTGAGATGCATTGTCTCTACCTTCTAGAGACAAAATGACAGTTAGTATACAAAGTATTAGGTCAAGAGATTGGTGTTTGTAAGTAGAAAGATGTATTTGTAGACATACATACAAACATACATATAAAAGGGAGTACTGTTGATGAAACAAAACCACAAAGTAGTAGAAAAGCCTCTACACGTACACAGAACAAAGATGTGAACTCAGCTGATGGGACAAAAGATTAAAAGGACAGAATTTAGTATTGAAATAAGACACTGAAAGGAGGTCAAGGTATTTAGTGAATCACCTGCTGACCTCATCAAACTCAGTTCTAATCATAGTGAATGAAAATTGCTGTTTGTAGATGGCTGGAAAAGGCTTTAAGCCACAAACTCATTCTAATATGCAACACACAAAAACTAGAGAAGATATTATAATCCCCTACCCAACTCATTGAATTGTCTAGCTGTAAACCATATAAAATAATCCTGCATTTTCATTCACATTAATTGCCAGTCTATACCTAAATGAAGATGTAACTGCATTTCTAAGAAAATACATAAAATCCATTCTTAATTTAGTGGTTTAGATGTCATGTACATAGATAAGGTAAATAACCTTGTTACTTCAAACACCTGTCAGAAAGCTGCCTGCCCTCATGAAATTACTGGAGGTAGTGCACAGGGAGGCAGAAGAATTTGGTATTTTAGGTTTGTTTCAGTCTTAAAAAGGTCAGGTCCAGTGAGAGCATAACTGAGAAAAATTCCCTAAATCCAGCATTTATGGAAAGAGAGATATCCACATGCATTCTGACTCCACAGTCCTATTCTTAGAATATTCATCTACCCATACACTGTGATATGATAAGGTTTTGTAAGAGGCATATATGGACCCAGTTACTCACCTGTAGCTGTCATTATCCTAGATATTTCCTTACTAAGTGTCTATACCGTCACTGTTCCCACAGAGCATTACGTAAGGTACTTCTGTCACATGCACATTGTAAAAATATCTAAATGCCACTTGCTGAAAACAGCTTCTAAGTTATCATGCCTGTTATTGTTCATCAGGCATGCCTGGTTTCTCCCGATCAACTTTTCACTATACACACCACCAAACTGGCTAACACAGAATTTGGATTTTTGAGGATAGATGCCAAGATAATACCTTGATACCCATCCCAAAGTTTCAGGTGAAAATCCACTAATCAAAGAAAAAAAATTCCTTCAGTAGTCAATTCCCTACGGGAAACCTGAAACCCCCAAAACACTGGCCTTGGCAGTAAGTCTGGCTGTATTCTCCATTTACATCTACAACAAACCCACTTGATCATAAGGAAGGGTCACCAAACGTGGTGGCTGCTGTCTTGGTAACCATCAGAGTCAGTTATTCAGACTGCTTGTAATCAGGCTAAAAGTTCCTGAGGCTTTGCCATCTGGAAAATTTTGCATAGCATCTCTAACAACTTCTTTTCTTTTATTTCTTTTTTGACTATGACTAGACTTGATTCAGCAACAGTTTGGAAGCAAACCTGCCTTTCTTTCTTTCAGGTGATCTTTACAGGCAATTCAAAATAAGACTTTTTTTTTTTTTCCTTTTTATCTATTTTTTTCTCTAGACTGAGCTGTATTAGAGATTAATTTGGAAAATCAGATACATAACATGGGAAAAAACCTCTGAATGTACCAGAAATGAGAAAATAAGAAAAGACTACAGACAAATCTCTCTCTGGCCTGCTGTGTTTCTTCCTCATGCTTTCTCTCTGATCAGCTAGCTTACAATAGCTTGCCTGTTGCAAAAATGCCATAGAAGTGACTGATCCTTAGAGGAGAAAAATAACAGGAGAAAAACAGAGCAACTTTTTCCTCCATCCTTCCCACAACTGTTTGCACCTCTGTTCCCTGCTCTGCCCAGCAAATTTCAAGTTTCTGTTGTATGAGAAGTCCCATCATCTGTCTTAACTTTCCTCTTCCCTCTCTCCTCCTATCCAATATCCAGCTGCTCCCAGCAAAGGGGTAAACAGTCTTTGCAGATAAACACCTGAGAAAAAATGTAAAGCCCAGATCAATGCAAAATACAAGTCTTTTTCCCAACTGCTCAGTTGCTATCTTTTTAAAGAAACATATTATCATGAATTGCAACAAAGAATAACATAGAAATATTCTAAAGACTTAATGAAAATTTAGTCTGTGTAAAGACTCTTCCAGATTTTTATTTTCCTTCATCTTTTTAACATCACCACTTACCATAGTGACTCCGTCAAATAACTTGCTCTAAATCTCCTACTAAACATGGTATTAAATTCAAGTATCTAAAACATCACATTCTATTAAGTTGTGGAGTCAATGAATTTCATCTTCTTTTGCTCTGGTTTTGGTTTTTTGGTTACCCTAATTTAATTCTTCTGGAGGTTTTGACTTGTTCAACTCTTTCTGCAATGTCCTTAAGGGAATATGTACCACCAGTTTTGTACTGGCTAATTAATTTTTTTTTTTTTTTTTTAAATCAAGGTAACTGCAAAGCAACTGGTTAGAGCACATTAGATTTTTAGATTTTCCATGCATACATTGAATTGTGCTGTTCAAAAAGAATTGTTAGTATCTACAGAATCAGAACTTCTGTACCACAGATGAAGTACAGCAGATCCATTTCAGCTGTTGTCTCGCACAGCATCAAGCACAGACAGAAGTACATGCACAGACAGACTCCTGCTGAGGGGTACTAGCCAGGGGAATTGACCAGGCATTGGCGCAACTACTATGAAAAGGGAGTTTCAGTCTATAATAGTGAGAATATGCATATATCTATGAAAAAGTCAAGTTTACCAATTTAATCTCATTTTTCTTAGTGTAGTCAATTTGGCTCAATTAATCACTTTTATTGCACAGTATGTCTAAAAAAGTGCCCTTTATTGGGCGATATACTAAAATAACTGTTGGGTGTTGGTGTTGCTGCTGATTTAACATGTACCGTTTCCATTAAATACTATAGCTAGCAAACAGTTTCTAAAACTTAGATTTCATTATCCAAATCGTATTTTCATATATGTGAGCTCCTTAAGAAACTATGCAATTCATCCTCCCGCTAATTTTTTATAGTGATGAATGCAAATGAGAACGGAAGTAGTGCTATACAAAATTAGCCCATTTTCCTGTGAAGCTCCTTCACACTGCCACTTTCCTAAAGACTTGAATGAGTTTGTCTCCTCTTGTGCAACTTCCTCAAGAATACTAAGCCAGTGAACACATGCACTACTACTAATACTTAAAATATCATCCAAATTTACGTTATCCATGTAAGTGACAGTGTCCTGTTTCAAACGCTTGATTTGCCAGATATTGCTATGAACCTCTTCATGACCTGAATTCTTTGACCTGTTTCTAAAACCAAAGCAAGGAAAAAAACAACAAACAGCAAAACCACCTTTCCCCTCTAACAAAACCCAAAGAAAACCAAACAAAACAAACAAAAAACCCTGAAACCATGACCCCTCACCAGTTAAATATTAAGATATTTTAACCTGTTCATCATAGGCAGGCTATTTCTTAACATTCCTTTAATATTAATATGATTTAGCTCCAGATTTGAAATGTAACTACACTGCTGCAGGAGAGCCAATGTTTTCTTAGGAGGAGCAAATAATAGTTTTCCAGCAAAACACTAATGGAAATATTTTTTTATTCTTATTGTTTCAAAAAAATTTAGTTGAATAAATAAAGCAGCTCTCATTCACAATATGCTGTATTTGATAAGGAAAAGAAGAACATGCTGGTTTGGAAAGACAACAAGCTTGATAACTTTTATTAGTGTTTCATGACAGACAATTTCTGTATACATTGCCTTGCAAAGATTTGATGGTACCTTAAGTGAATCTGATAAACGTCAGAGACTCTCAAAGCTAGTCAGAAAAAAAGCCCAACATGTAGAAATAGCACAACATATTTCTCAGCAAAATGTTCATTTTCATTCTTCTCTGGAGATATGGAAATTTTGAAAAATTCAAATAAAAGATAGTGAGTTTAGGAAACAAACACCAAATGCTTATCCATGCTATCTTCTCTATGAGTAAACAGGAACTGCATTTTGGAAGATCAAAAAAACCGTCCTTTCTCTCCTCTCACATCTTCCCACGTGCGCACCACATCGCCACATATGCACTCCTCTGGTAACTGAAGCAAGCAAAAATCTCTAGCTAAAAACAACGACACACAATTTCAAATGTTTGTGGAGCTGGGGTTACACTTCATCACTAATCAAAAATTTTCAGAGTTTATTCAGAACTTCTGCATAAAAAGCTGATTTTCATCTAAAGTGTAATCCTATTCTGTAAATTGCATTCATAAACAGTACAGAACACTCTTGCATTTTCAGTACACCACAGGATTCACTATCAAATTTCCTGAATTTACAAGTCAATAGACAGTCTTTCAATCTATCTGGTCTTTGCAGACTCAGCATGCTACTTGTAAGCCAAGCTGTTGTCCTTCTGGCTTTGCATATTGCTGCCAGCACTAAAGATTAGTCAGACCAAACTCCTCGCTCAGTAGACAGAGCCCAGAGAACTGGGGTGTGCCGACCGCTCCCAGATGAACAGATACCTCAGGTGGCAAGTTAAGTGAAGCTTCATACTGCACTACAAAGCACCAAGACAACTTACTGGCTGTAGTGCCTTTCTATCGTTCCTCAATGCTACCTGTTCTAGAAACACAGGCTGTCTATACCGATCCCACAGCCACAAACACACACAGCACACCCCCCACTACCACCTTTTTAATCTACAGTTTACTTCCTTTTTCAAATGAAAGATGAAATAGTGATCATAAAAGAAACCAGAGGGCAGCATGTGATAAAAGTTCTATTCAATCTGTTTTTCAGAATAATGCTGTGCTTAAAATACCATCCTGCCTCAACCAACCACTTAGTTTCTAAGAAAAAATTTGAATGGCATGATAAGATGTCATTGTTTGTAACAGTAAAAAGGAACTGAACACAGAAGCTCCAGAAGGTCTTCTGCAGTCTTAAGTTCCCCACATGCTCTAAATATGCATGTTGTCTTTTATCTGTATTCTGTTCTGAACTTGCCCCTCAAACCAGCTGTCATCCTGGATGCCTGAAGCTCTGTTACTAGGAGAAAACACCAACATTATCACTGAGGATTTGCTACTGGATCAATTCTGTAGGTGTTATAAATCAGCATAGCTTCAGTAACTTCAGCTAAGTGATGATGATTTACAGTGCCCTGAAGATCTGGCCCTTTGTCCTAATTACTTCATTAATCTGCATATTCCTGAAAGGAACACTAACCTTTTTTCTAAATTACTTTTACTTCAACCCACCTGTTATAAGTGTGAGGTGGACTTATACAAAGACCATATCATACTTTCTTACTTATTTTTGAAAAAGCATTGCCCTCAGTCTGCCCATGGTCCATAAATGGTCTATATGGCTGACTGAATCAAGCCTGAGCTGGTGCTTTTGGCAGGTATGAATTCAATTCCTCAAGACCAATCCATTAGAATCTAAACACTATTAATAGAGTGGAGAGGAAGAAACACATTTTTTCTGTCCCAGGGAATACGAAGCTGGCCACTCCATGTAGGAAGTTATTTGATCAGGTCTGTCAGAGCCAGAGGACCACAGTGACTACCTTCTCATAATAACAAGTAGCTTATTCCCAAGAAAGTAGAAAGTTGCTGTTGGGAACCATGTTTTATCATATTCCTTCAAGATGTCACTGAAGCTAAGAGTCCAGCTGGATTCTAAGGAGCTTTATGTATTTATATGGATAATAAGACCATTGACTGCTACACTGGACAGTGTGTGTATATGTATATAT
>VZRR01008845.1:267453-278034 GCA_013398015.1 Oreocharis arfaki | reverse complement strand
AGAGGAAATCAGAAGGACTTTATTCATCAAAAAGTGAAATGTGACTTCACATAGACATATGGTTTCATGGAAATACAAGAAGTGAGATGAACTTGCTAACAGTAAAAAATGACAAAAACCCAAACCTGAGATACGCCATATCTAATCCTGTCTTTAACTGACCCAAGGAAACATATTATAGGCTCGGACAAACAGTCACAGTTTGTAACAGAAACTACATATTTATATGGAAATTTAATTTTTTAATTCAAAATGTGAAGGAAAAAATATGAAAGAAAAATATTTTTTCTCTTTCATTCCATGAGGATAATAACTTAGACACTACCGATCTTTTCTGAAGTGTGCATCATTGGATCCAAGAACAGACAGTGGTTTTAAAACTATTATTTTATGTATTAATATGAAGAATACATTGTGTTCAAGAAATAAATAAGTAACATCTTGAATTTAATTTTCTATACATTTTGGCTGGAATAGAGTTAATTGTGTTCATAGTAGACTGCATGGTGCTATGTTCTGGATTTCTGACCAAAACACTGTTGATAACATCCACTTGTCTTACATATTTCTGAGCAGCGCTTGCACAGCCTCAAGACTTCTGCTTTTTATGCTACCCCACCCCACCAGCGAGGTTAGGGGTACACAAGAAGCTGGAAGAGGACACAGCTGGGACAGCTGACCCCAAACTGACCAAAAGGATCTTCCATACAACATGATGTCATAGTCAGCACATAAAGCTGAGGGTAGAAGAAGGAAAAGAGGCCATTCAGAGTATTGGCATTTGCCTTCCCAAGCCCTATGTAACACATGATGGAGCCCTGCTTGCCTGGAGATGGCTGAACACCTGCCCACCCACAGGACTTGGTGAATGACTTTGCTTTGCTTGTGTGAGTGGCTTTTGCTTTCCTATGAAACTGAATTTATCCCAACCTACAAGTTCTCTCACTTTAACCGTTCTGATTCACTTGTCCCATTCCACTGTGGGGGAGCGATCAGTGACTGTGTGGGGCTGAGGTGCCTACTGGGGTTAAACCACAACCAGCTTTTAATTATTCTGGTAATAGGTAAACCACATTGGGTTTTTTTTTTTTTTTTCATTATAATACAACAACCAGTTTTGTTTCATAAGTGGTTTTCATCTTTATTTCCAAATCACCTTTGGTGGTGGGAAGGAAGACAGATTCAGATTTAAAGGGAATTTAGACACAGTTTCAACTACTCAGTGAAGCCAATTGCTTTAGCCATTTTTGAGGTATACACTACTTTGTACAATTCAGACATACAAAAAATGTTAACACTTTAAAGCAAGAGTGTGTACATAAGCAAGCAAAATAAATATGTTTAGTGTGGATGTTGTAAGAGACCAGAAAATCGAGAACAGCATAAGTAGCTCAGAATGTTCCAGCTGAATCTAAACTTAAAGCTCTTAGAACATGGCTCCATGTTCTACCCAGTCCACGTGTCCTATTTCCTATCTAGGTTTATCAGGACACCAACAAGAGGAGTATAGGAAATTACTTTCCGTTGCTAAAATACAAAACTTCCATCATATTGGGAATGTGCTCCGTGACATTTGCAGGATTGATATGTACAGTGCTACAGATACATTGAGTGTCTGGCTCCTGCTCCACAGTAAAGAGAAATGTGATAGTGATGGAATGAAAGGGCTTATCTCTTTACTTGAGAACAAAGAAAATAGTGACTGATTGCAGTAGTTGTTACCCAAAAATACATTCTTAATCCAATATATCTGAACAATCTATTAAAATGACCAAAACATGTATGGAAATTTAGGCAAAGGAAGAACTATAAAGTGATAGGTACAATAAGAACCAAATCTTGAATTTTTTCTAGTGCTTTAACATTTAGGATTTTTTCTAGAACTGTAAAAATCTCAATAATTAGTAGTTATAAAGCTCACATGGCTAAATACATGACACTGCAACAGGTGTTAGTTCACTTTCTCTCTATTAAGAGGCAAAATTTATGAGCCTATCTAAAGAAAACTATAGCCATCAGCCATCGAATACAGACTGTGCTTTTCTGTAGCTAATCAAAAGCCCACATGTTCTTGTTGAATAGGATAAATGGCCATATAAATTAATTTCAGTACTTTCAGGCAGAGGACAATGTGCCTAAATACTTTTCTTGGATGTTACCAAATAAAAGAATGCAAACTGAAATTATCACTTCTCTGCTACTAAACAGGTATGCAGCTGAAGCCTTCTATACAGTAAGATCAAACAGACTTATAGTAACTGGAATTGGATGCTAAATTACATCCACAGTATAATACATACACTACCATTATGTCTTTAACAGATGGCCCAGGTCAAACCTAACCCCAAATCTAAAATACTATACAATTTAGGAAATCCACATACAATCAAGAAATATTGCTTTAGTCCAATATAGTGTATTTTTGTAAAAAGAGCCACTAGAAATAGATTGATATCAGACCATCTGTACTATTAGTTCTTACAAATGGGAAACCTTGAATCTACAACTGATGACTCATGTATTAGCTTCACCAAAACTAAGCATGTAAGCTTTCCAAACTGTATCAACAGAGTCAATTTACAGTGAGTCAGCAAAATGAAAGTCCATCAAAGAGAACAGCAAGTGAAATAACAGTTCTACTCATTTTAACAGAAGAATTTGCTTCCCATTTCTTCCCAAACAATAATACTTTTTTTTTTTTTTTTTTTATTGTGCACTTATTTTAACATGCCTAATAATGGAAATTTCTAATGGAAAAATTCTCAGAGATACCTAGATCTTAATAGATGATTACATGTCAAATGTTTTTATCCTACACAACACAAGGTAATAGAGGGATAGGTAGACAGGTAAAAGGATAGGTACAAAGCATTAGTATGCATGTGCACATATATGTCCATGAATGACAAGAAAGTTTTGTAGCAATCCTATTACACGCCAAAAAGTCTTCTAAGCAGACATTAAATGCAAATATGCAAATTAAAAAAAAAAAAAAAAAAAAAAAAAAAAAGTCTGGGACGTGTAGGATGTTGTCCTTTTGTAACCTTTGGTTTTAAAGATGAAAAATTGAGATTTGTCATCCACCTCTACAGTGAATAATGAACTAATAAACTTACAGGCAGATGAATGCAGAATTCTTGATTTCTCTTTAAAAAGGTGCCTACAGCCTAAATGAATTATTTTAATAAAATATTGAATACAGTAAAACACAATAAAACCCATAATACTGTGAAAGGACTATGTTTTCAAGAACTCTACCCAACCCTTATAAACTAATATGAGACTGTGGTACCATTACTCATGAGTATAAATACTTCCTCTTTTACTAAAGGCAAACTTTTAAAAAAACAAATTAATTCCCCAAAGTTGTGTGTATTATAAATCCTTTCACGCATGGAAATTGTAAGGGATTATAGATTGCAGTCCATGTAGTACATGTTTCATGTAGTAAGAAAGAATTATTATCTTTCATGACTTTGAGCAGGTAATTTCATTCTTTCTTCTCCCCTTTGCCTTCATATTCTTCACCTATGAATCCTATTTTATTTGTAAGCTCTTTGAAGAAGGAATTATTTACATCTGTACTTTAATCTTTTGGTATTGACTGGGGACTGCAGGAACAGTTGTAATACACATACAACAAATGGATGTACAGACAGTCACAGCTGAAAGTGTCATACCTACACTATCGTTACAGTTACCTATGAAGATGCTTGGTTTAGAGCATGTGCTACAACAAGCAAACTTATCTTCCCCTTGTCAAAAAACTCTTAGTAATTTCTAATAGTTTCTGAAGTTCGCTATATACTTACTTCATTTATTGTCCTCATCACTCCATTCCTCCCTTTCTCTCTTCACTTGTCTGCTTTCTGTCCCTCTACAACATATTGCTACTGTGGGAGGTATTCACACTAACTTTAGTCAACTAATTTAGGGCTCTGAATCACCCTCTTTGAGTGCCTACATCTCATAGAATACGACTATATATGGAATAGACATTTTTAAATTCAGGTGTTCTAATATGCATTTTTTCCAAATACCCAAAGTAGCTTGGCCTAGGTGGTGCTAATATTCCACTGTATAAAGCAGTGACTGTCAACAGTAAGCAAATTTATTAAGTGACGGGGTTACAGGTATTTCTGCACTAGCTTGGCACCTCACTTTCCTTTTTTCTCACATAGATTTCATGCAGTAAGCAAGCAATATGTAGCAAAGGATAAAAAAAAAAAAAAAAAAAAACTTAAAAAAATTTAAAAATAAAAAGATTAAATGCAAATAGTATCTACTCATGGAACCTGCTAAAATATCCGTAAGAATTTAAAAAGCAAATGCCTGCTCAACAAATCGCTGCATTCAGCCAAGGAGGCTGCAGCTGTAAGACAGTACATCAGTCCCATGCCTAACCACATCCTGACCTTTCTTCTGAGACTGTCAACAAAGGTGCCAATTAGAGCAATGATTTAGAGCAACACATTTTGCCTTCTGCTAAACACAACTGTTACCAAGGGGACAAAGATCACACGTTTTGCTTAATACTGGATGCCCGATTGGCTCAGTACAGATCTTCCACTGACAACTGCTTTGGTAAGCCTCAGGATGAGAAGCAGGTAAGTGCACCGCCCACACACTTTTCTTTTGATCTCTTGGGACACAGAAAAGCTTACGCTGCAAATATCTGAAAGATTTCCTGGTACATTGTTGATTTTGTTTAGCTTATCATGTCTCACACACAAATTCAGTCATCTAAGAAATTACTAGATTCTTTTTGTATCAGGACAATGTTAAAACTTTGTTTCCATATATCACAACTAATTACGGTCATAAATTATGCACCCTAATTCAACATAATGAGAGCTGCAAGCCAGGTATTCAAACTTAGCTTCTGAAAGCCTCCCCTTCAACCAAGCCACAATAAAAGGCTTAATCAACATATGAATCAACTATCAAATTATTTACTTAAAGAATGGTACATGAGATAAAGTGATGAGAGACAGAAAAAGAAGAAAATTTTTTTCTATCTCAGTTTCAAAATGAATGCACTTAATTTTGATAAACCTTAGAGGCGAGATGAAAACAATGTATCGTTGAATACGACCATAGCATAAAAAAAGAAGTGAGTGGTGTACCAAGCGTAGGGAAAAGACTATGATATAGTCTTATATATGATTAAACTTTACCTTGGAGCTCCATTAACAAGATACATATTGGTGATCTCACAAACAATATAATATAAAGACCACAAGTCTATTTTGAGTACACAAGAAAATCTTTAGCTGACACAGGCATACAAAGAACTACTTCGAAAGAAGTCAGGCATTTCTATCTGTGGTTCATTACATTTTAAAAAAGCCAAATATATCTAACAATTACTATTAATTAATATGTATCTAAAGTTCAGTCAAAATAAGTGGAACTAGTTTTACTTAACACGACATTGTTTGTCCATCCTGATGAGATCTGCTTTCCACAGTAATTACTAGGAACTGATCATCTAAGGAGAAGCACAGGATATGGAATGACACAAGACGTGTTCAAGGAGGTTTTCAGTACAAGGATTTCAAACTGAATCTATAGTAGCTTCTCAGTAGAAGTATTTCAAGCTGAATCTGTATTAAGGCATACCAACTGACATTCATGATAGGCCTGCTTACTTGGATTTACCAAATACTGGGAGGTGGGAAGAACTTACATAACATACTCTACTTTAAGTCTCATATTTCTCAGTTAATGTTATAAAAAAACTTCAACATTGGGCTAAAATTTACAAGGCAGTTCAGATATGTTTGCATGCAAACTAACTACTGGTACACTAAAATTCTTTTACAGTTAGGCACAGGATTAACAAGTTTCTTTACCAGCTGTCTGCTTTTTAAAATAAGTACTATGTCTTTTTTGGGTTTTTTGGGGTTTTTTTTGGTCTTATGGTGAGAAAAAGTGTATTGTACAATAGCAAGCTCTGATGTAACTATGATCAACACTTCTGTCTGTACTTTAAATCTTTAATTGCTTTCCTAAAACTAGCCTGGGACAAAAAAATTAAAAATCCAGTACCTTGAAAATACACATAATTCTGAAGTTACAAAAAGAAGCTAATTGAACTAATTTATTTTTAAAGAGAAAGACACTGTAAACGGTATTGCTTTTCTCTTTGGGGATTTTCTTCTCCCCCGGCCTTCTGCAGCCCTAAATCGCCATTGCATGAATAGCACTGTGTTATACCTGCTTAGTGGAAGATGAATTGCAACCTAAAAGTTAAAGGCCAATCTGGCTTCACTGTTCAAAATCAATGAAATCTGAAATTGAACAAAAACCACATGAACAACAAAAAGTTAGTGAGTGAAGCTATGACAGCTACCATTGCTTTTAAATGACAAGGCATGTCTATTAAGCTACACACTGAAGACTTGCCTTTAAAATAAAAATATTATTCATTTAGTAGATTTTTTTTTATAAAACTACAGAGATAAATACAACATAGAAATCTTCAGTCTAGAGAACACCTTGAATTTTAAGTTCTTTTTTAATATGGTATTACAATAAATGGTCAGTAAGAGATTGGGACTATGCCACAAACGTTTGCAATACCGAATTTAACTTTGATAGGAAAAGTTTAAATATTTCCACTGATTTAGCCCTGGGTTCCATACCAATTGGGAAAATTCAAAGGAGGCACTCTGAGACTTATGTTTTCAAAAGGCAATCCATTCCGTGAATGGACAGCATTCACAGACCTGTTGATGTTCACATGTTGTTAATGGTGCCCTCATATACTTGAAAGAATACTTAATATGGAAGAAAATGATATGGACATCTTGTGCATAGGCAAGATCTGAGTCTCTTGTGAAATCTTTGTTAGTATGGAGACAGAAGTTTTTTTTATTAAGACTCAGCTAGAAGAGTATTTTCTTGTCTAACAGATAAATGACATGATACCTTGTACCTTACCTGTCAAATACTTTATTTGATAGATTCTCCATTTCTCAAAGTGGTGTTGGTATGGAAAAAAATATTTGAAGTTAATGTAATAATTAATGTATCTGTCCATCTAGCTTTAGTGTTTTCACCTGTTTTCTTCTGGGAACCATACATAATTCTGCTCTGAGAGCTTTGACTGGATGGTTTAAGGCTCATGGCTTGTCTTACATAGACAAGTATAATTAAAAGTGTCAGGAAAAAGTCAATGTCTTTGAAAAATAGAGTGCTGTCATTAAAAAAAAAAAAAAAGGGCAGTGAAATCCCAAGTGATTTGAGAGTGTTCATAAAAAACAGCTTTCCAATAGTATCTTTGTCATATTTGAATGAAATCTCAGTTCCAATTTAATAAAAACAGAATTCCTGTTGGTTTTTACTGATACAATTTCTTAACTTTAAGTGATATTGTAAGAACTAAACAGAAAAATTGCATGGATTTATGTCTCTGTGATTGTACATATGTGGAAAATCCCCAGTAAGTGCAGGAAAAAATTGTCACTTGATCAAGTTCTTGATCAAGTATAGGAAGCTGAGTATCTTCTGAGTATCACATATACTTCCATGGCTCTAAACTTCAGGTAAAAAAACAAACAAACAAACAAACAAGCTAAATTCAGGAAGGTTACCTTTTGTGTCTCATAATTCTATTAGTTTGCTATCAGTAGAAAAAAAAATTCCATAATTATGTTAAGGTTTATATGAAATTGAAATTCAGAGGTAGCAAAACCACCACCCAATCTGGCTCCCAGTAGTTATGTAAACTCCCATGATCTAAAATTGATAGTTTTATTGTCACAGATTTCAGGATGAAACAGGACTTTCCAAATAAACAAGTATTCTAGCCAATATCATCCCTTACAGCATATTCCCACTGTGGTATTTCACTTACTGTCTTGTACATTAAAGTAATAACCATTGATATCACTCTCCAGAAAGAAGTCATTACTTGGGACTAATAGCATGGAAGGACGGAAAGTATTAAAACATTTTATTTGAAAAATGCAGTGTCTCTTAAGGGTTCTGATATCCCACTAAACTGGGGAACATAGGTGGATGCATAGCCTTTTAAGGAATGTAGAGAACCAAGAAGCTTTTCTGAAAATATGAAAATCTGAATATATTCAAATCAATTCTTGTACAGGTTCTAGAGAAAAAGGAAAGAAAAAAAAATCCTGCAAAGAATGAAGTATAGATTCTTCGCTGGAATATTATAGGGATACAGATTTACTTCAGACAGCTTTTTGATACTTATTTATTGATATATTTCATCATGGTGGATTTACATGAAAAATAGTGGGCTACAGGCTTTATTTAGTGAGTAACAGCTTCCTAGAGGTGTTGAAAAGTATTCCGTGACATTCTCCCAAATGAAAAAGCACCATTGAAAAGGCATATATTTATCTCTTAATATTACCTGAATACACACACATTTCAAGAGATAAATTAACCCACAGCAATTGCAAAGCACAGATATTTTCAGTACGAAGCCAGCAGCAGGCACAGTATTGCCACTGTTTGCCATATGCATTGTTTCCACAAAACTCTGCCTCCAATCATTTAATGTTATTTTCTTAGGTTTGGCTTGCAAACTGTGAAGACTTAAGTAACTTTTTCTTAGGTTGCTGCTTATTTTGCTAATCTATTGTGAAAAGCATTCAGCTTTGAATTGTTGCAGTGAGCTCATATTTTTGGTATATTCTTTTTTTCCTCTAAATTAATTAAATGACACACAGTACAGTCTCTGTTCTTATATTTGATGCAAAAGTGTCATTAATATAACATTATGTTCACTAAGAGGTGTGACTGTACAGTTTATATTCTATCTGTCACTTTCTTATGCTGCACAAGCCCTGTGGTATTTTAGAGCCTTCCAAAATTAAGTGAAGAGCAAAGAGTTTTCTTCCTATTCTTCCTTCAAATAAGAGACTCTATTTATATTTTTGATTGTGCTATATTATACTGGTAATTTTTGTCTTGCTATGGATGAACAAAAAGGTCACAGTGCCAAGCTTTACTGTTACTCTCTTATAATTCAGCATCCTATATTTTACTGTCTCAAAGTAGCTTGCTAAAGGAAAAAGAATATATGTAGTATAAATACTCTTATACACAGAGATATATATGTGTGCATATATATATATATATGTATGTATAATTGGTCCATAGATAGCCATGGATTATATCCCATGTTCTGTCCTCTCATCAGGCGCCAGCACCAGTTATTGAGGGGTTACTAGCATTTTCACAAGCTCGTTCAGAAATTAAATACTTGATACTGCTGCCAACTGGTAACTGTTGTCAACCTCCATTCCACCCAAAATAGTTTGGATTAGGGTTGGGTGGACTACAGTACGGAAAATACTGGATTTACGTCAGATAAAACTATGGGAATATCACAAGAAGTTCTAGCTGTCCTTATAGTTCCTTTACCAAACAGGAAGGGTCTGAGTTGCAGGTGTCTGATCACATTTCCACCAATATGTTCAGGATCTCTTTTAGTGTCCGTTCTGAGTTCAAGGCAGTGGCATGCATCTGTGCAAGGTGTCCCAAGCAGTCTGAGAAGCCTTCTCTGTGCAAGCAATCTTCTTGGTGAAGAAAGGTGGTGAAGTCTGTTGCATACAGGCAGTCAGGGTTGATGAAGCACACATAGATTCTCTCAGGGAGAGGATGGGGAACACTTGAGAGAAAGAGAGAGAGATACCAGGAAATAAGCAGGCCTAGGGGAGGTCAGGACATATAAAGCCTCAAAATAAGTTTGCCCTTCCCCTTTCCAACAAGAACTTTAGATATTCCAAATCCTAAAATATCTTGGTTCATACCATATTGTGAAAGAAAGTCTTGAAAATTAACAGATGTCTAGACCATACCAGTAGTTATGTTTTTCCTTATTTTCACGCGGAGTCTTAGCTGTAAGAAGTAGACTCATATAGTCCTGACTATTTGGACTGACTCTATTCCTGGTTTTTAGGATTATCACCGAGACAATGCTAAGAACTGTTACATTAAAAGCTTGCTCCCATCTTGATTTTGAATGTGTCTGCCCAACATCATGAATTAATTACTTTTCAATCCTCTTTCCTTAATTTCCATACTTGTGGTTACAAACAGGATAGTTGTCTCTCAAATATTTAGCTTTAATTGTGAAGGCAACTTGGCCCTTAACCTTATTAGAGTAATTGAATGAATGTGGCAAGAACAATATTCCTCTCAAGAGACTCAGCCTCCATCTCAGTGAGAGACTAAGTAATTTTGGGATAGGATGCAAAATGAAGCAAAACTTTTCTCAAGGATTAAAAAAAGAGAGCATATATATTGTCAATTTTCATTACAGGAAAAACTCAACAGCAGGGTGCTTCAAGGCACCATACAAAGAAAAAGTGTTCAAAATATATTAATTACTGTTTAAAAAATAAGTGAACAGCAATTTAGCAAAATTTACAGGTAACAAGAAAGTCCTGTTAACCAAGTCTCAATAAGACAAGAGACCTGAGAGATAACTGACCAAGGGAGATGGGTGGTCATCTTAAAAGAGGTGAAAATAATTTATTTAAATGCAAAATAAGGCCTATTGAGAAAACAAACAATCAAACTAAAAAAAAAAAAAAAAAA
>VZRR01008845.1:254970-267442 GCA_013398015.1 Oreocharis arfaki | reverse complement strand
AAAAAAAAAAAAAAAGAAAAAAAAGACAAAACAAACAACCAAAAAAACCCCCAAAAAACAAAAAAACAAAACAAAGAAACCTAAACCTGTAACAGATCATTTGTTTTATCGGAGATCTCAATTACTAGCACCATCTCAGGAAAAACACCTGGGTCTCACTGCAGACAGCTCAGTGAAGAGCCCTGCTTGATGAGCAGCTGCAGTCAAAAAAGCACATAAAATGATCAGATGCATAAGAAATGAGGTAGGGAATAAGAAAGAAAGAAAATATGTCATTATATGAATCAATAATTTTCTCTTCTCTGGAATAGTGTGAAGTACTGGTCACCCCATCACAAAAAGATATTACTGAATTAGAAGGTATTCAGAAAAGAGTGATTGTGATAATTAGGCACATAGAGAAGCCTTCATATGAAAAGACTGAAAAAACTGGAATTGTTAACCTTAGGAAAAAAAAAAAAAAGATGAATAAGGAGGGATATGATGAAAGTATAAAAATGGTAAGTGGCAAAGAGAAAATAGATCAGGAGCTTCTGTAGTCCTGCGTCTCATAATTCAAGAACAAAAGGACACTAAGTGAAAGTGAAAAGCAGCAGCTCCAAATCTGATAAAAGAACATACTATTTAATGCAGCACATAATTAGATTATGGAACTCAATGCCACAGGATGTCACTGATGTCAAGACCTTACCAAGATTCAAAGAAGGACTTGGCACTTACAACTCTTGATATTCTCGGGAATCTTACGCTGACTAACTGTTAAAAGGTTTTGAAAGAGAGGTTATGTGCCATATTTCATGATTTAAAAGACAATTATTTTTAAAATGAATTTGGAGAAATGTTCCCTCTAAGTGGATTTTCCCATCTCTGGCTGTTTGATTATTTTGTTCTTTTCTTTGCTTGTCATGTTGGCATTTTCTCTTGAGACATCTGGGCAGTCTTGGAGGGAGGCTGTGTAATAATGAATCACTATTCTGTTCTAATTACTATTATCCCAGTACTACCCCAGTATCTTAGTATCTCCTATGAAATCTTAGTATTATGACTTTGGGCTTCCCTTTTGCAGAATAATTGTCTTATGTTCTATTGTATTCCACTCCATTCCAGTTAGCCAGCTGGATTCGTCACCCATTGTCAATTAGTATAGCCATTGCTATAAGCTATATAGCATTGTGCATGTGTTTGGAGCAATGGTGAAACTTCTAGATGCAGAACCAAATAAATTTTTGCTTTGACAGCTATACAATTGATTCTATGTGTCTCAATTGTCTTCCAGCCCTATCTTAACCTCCAGCTATGCTATTGACATCTTGCTTCACATCCTGCAGCTGGAAAACACATGCAATGTCTCCAAGACAGAGGCACTTTACTTTTTAAACTTCCTATTCTCCACAATTTACTTACCACATTTTTCTCCTTTCTGCCTGCCTTGCTGCTCAGAGAGATAAAGTATTTCTTGTTCCCATTTTTGTTCTTATACCATTTCTTTTCTAATTCATTAGCGTTTTCTTTACCTAGTTTAATCTATGTGAAGGCTTTCAGTGCACGTAAACAATGACAGACACAAGCATAAAAGAACTTTTCCTCATATTAGATCTGCTAAGTGAAAACTGATTCAAAAACAGAGTGTGAGAGATACTCGGTAGAAGCAGGATTGCAGATTTCGAGCAGCATTCTCAAACAGGTCTTCCTACCACTGTTAATAATTTCATTACATTCTCAAAGCTGGAAGAGAGGGAGGCAGGCATGAAGAAAACCTCTAAGTGCCTGCCTATGTAGCCAGCAAAAAACCTGCTAAATCCTGTGGGGATTTGGGGGTAACTAGAAAGTAAGTGGAGATACTGGCATTGAGGGCACATAGAGCAGCTGTGCTTGTAGGTCCAGCTGGGGGGGCTGTATGTGCCTTGAAGAGAAGTTGAATTCAGACAGTGCTTACAAACTGCAGAGAGACTGTGAAAATACCTGACCAAGGGATAACACCTGAAAGAAGCCAGGCAGCCCCAACGGAGCTAAGATGTGACTAGCTACCACACAGAAACAAGTGGTATGTTTTGCCTCATTCTCTACTCCAACAACTTCCATCACTGAAGGAATGCGAGGTGGCAGGTTGCCAGATTATCCCATCAAAGTTCTCCTTCCCACAAAAGTCTAGACCTTTGAAGCCCCCTTCCAACCTGGGCTGTTGTATGATTCTATGAATTGGCACTGTGTATATTAGTACAGTGCTTTGGTACTGTCTGTTTTCCTGAACTTCCACATGCATGCCACTAACCAAACATAGTCCTATAATTGTTTTCACTTTTTTTTTCTATTTCAAGATAAAAATATTAAAGTAGCAAAAAAAAGGTTATGTCCTACCTCTCACATATTGAGCTGGTATATCACACACAATGCTGCAACGCACCATGCAGATCACATATTTGTGTTGTCTTTGAGACATCCACATTGCACTCACCATATGGTTTAGACATGCCTGAGGGTTTACAGTTAGTCTGCAAGACTGGTTTTAGGCTGAGTCCAATCCAAAGGACCTGCTCTGAGGACACTCAGGCATAAATATGCTATTGTAGTACAACATTCAATAGCAAAAGAGGAGGAGATGCAGCAACAGTAAGGAATTTAATTTTAAAAGCCTAGAAGAAATGGATCCTATATTATGTAGGATAATAAAAAGTATGAATACTGCTAGTCTCACAGGAATATGAGAGTTGTTTCCAACCTATGAGTATTTACAAACATGAACTCAGAATAATTAGTATGTTTATTGCTCTTCACCTTTCAAATTTTTAAGACTTAATTCTCATTGATTACAATTCCACCAACATGAAACAAGGAAATAACTTTAATTTGAAAGACATCTACTAGGAAAATTGTGCATAGTATTTTTTCTTCCTAAGTACTACATAAATTTAAAAAAAAAATAAAAAGCCCTAATGCTGCACAAATACTGTATTTTCAGCCATATTTTGGCCATTTTGTTTCATTAAAACTCACCTAGTTTTAATTTATCTTCCTTCCTGAAAATTTATATTGCAAAAAGAAGTAGCAGACCACCTGATCAGGAAGAGCAGCTTTATCAAAATGTTCATTATTTTGCAACAAAAAGTTGCCACCTAGATGTTTATGCTCCCTTTTTAAGTCTGCCAGCCTTCCTTTTGAAGTCCTCTGTTCTAAATCTCGTCACCAGTTAAAAAGCATGGCCTGAAGTCAAGAAACATTTTCACATGTACAATTTACACAAGTACTGAAAACTCTTCTAACTAATATGCTTTCCCCTTCTTAGCAAAGAAAAATAAATGTCACACAGCTATTAAAATAAAAGATAAAATATTTCATTATGGTTATGTGAAATTAGGTTTCCCATATTACCTCACTCGTGTTACACAAATGCATGCTATCTTCCTGCTTTGCATATTGAAATAAAACAACATATTTTGCCTTTTTTTTTTCCTATATCTCTTGTTAGGTCTGTGTTCTTTTGTTGTGAATGGTGTCTGGTATAGACAAATACACTTCTCTTACAATTAAAACACTCATCTTATCTTGGAAATTTAAACCAATTAGATTACATAAAAATGTGCATGGAATGAAATATGGATCTGATGGATTTCAGCATCTTAGTTAAAGAAAGGGCACTTGGTTTTGTTTTGTGCCACTGTATGCTTGATAATGAGCTGTGGAATAAGTACCAGTGAGTACCATCCTACCTGCTTCCATTATGGCAAATGTCTTCTAAAAACAGAAAAGACAATTAGTCCCTATTTTAAAAGACAAAAATTAATGTGCAGAATGTTTTAAGACCCCATTCAGCACTTCTAAAAATGAACCTTTTAAACCTGGAATTTCACATACCCAGTTACAAGTTAGATTTCAGGACTAAAAGTGAAACTAAGAGACCCTCTTAAAACGAAGGCCTACTGAGTTTATGCTCTCCAATCTATTACAACTTTACCCATATAACATAGCAAATCATGTTCAGTCCTATGCAGAACTCACTTGCTTTCTTGTAGCTTTCTCTACACATTATTTGGGATTTGGCATATACAATACTTTATCCTCAATTCAAAAGTGATTTTTTTTTCCCCTTCAGTGCAGAGATTGAACTGTGCTTAATGGTTCTGAATTAGTTTTCCTAAGGCTGAAAAGCTCCTTTTTTTCTCAGACATTTCAATCAGGAATGGTGTGATTGGAAGACAGCAATGGCAAAGTACAGCTTTTTTTTTATTTTTTTATTTTGTAGTTTTCAAGAGGACATAAGCCACATTTCCATGAAAATAGTTAAGCAATCAGAAAAGCTTAGACATACTTAATATTGAGTCTAAATATAACTAATACCTAAGTATAGTTATAAACGTTACTTGTTCTTGACATAAGTATAAGTATATGGTTTATGCATCTATGTCTTTAAAAAAAGAAATCCTAAAATAAGCCACAGGCTCCCAGCAATATCAAAGACAATAACAAATTCTCTGCTTCTATTGTTCTAGCTTAAACTTATCTCTGGGTATTACTGCATAGAATCTAATCTGTTACTACTTCCTTTGTCCACATTAAAATTTTCCAGTATCAAAATACAGGTAATATCAGATTTGTAATGTCTTCCACAAAACCACTCATGTATCAAAATCAGCCTCTATTCAGGATTCCAAAGTGAACAAGGGTCCAGATGTGCAACCTTTATCCACATAATTAAACCCATGATATTCACTACTTACATATAAGTAAGTAATTACTTATTTAAGTAAGGTGTTTGTAGGATGTGGCCTGAAATTGTTGATTTTGTTCTTAGCCAGCAGTTTATGCATGTATAGCTTTTTTTTTTTTTTTTTTTCTTAATCCTTTTAAATTTAAATGTTTAGTCCTTTTACAGTTATCCAGGATGGTCTGTTTTGGAAGTCCTAAGTTTATAAGAGGCATTACAGAGTGGTCACCTTATGCTATGCAGTGGAGAATTACTACATAAAATACTTTGGTTTTTTGTTTCTCCTGAGATTAAAATTGCTAGTAAAAGGAATTATGAAAATGAAAAGCAATCTCTGAGCCAATAAGACTTTTATAAACCACTGCAGAGATAGACATTCTGGATCACTCTTTCCCTTAGATCATGAAATTAACTGGATTTTCAGTTCATGGTAACCGTAGCTCTCTCTTGAACTATTCTTTGTCATTTCCCTTCTAATCTCCAAAACTGTCAGTGTTCGGACATAAGAACATTTTTTTTCCAGCTCATTCACGTCTTCCGAAACATCTCAAAGTACAAAGAAGAATTATTTATCCAGAGATAGATGAAAGTGGACATGATTGTCACATTTTCAGTAAGTTTGCAGATCATACCAAGTTGGGTGGAAGCATTGCCTGCTGGAGGGTAGGAAGGCTCAGCAGAGGGATCTAGAAAGGCTGGATCAATGGGCTGGGGTGAATTGAATGAGGTTAAATATGGCAAAGTTACAGGTTCTGCACTTGAGTCACACAACAACCTCATACAGCACTACTGTTCTCGGGATGAATGGCTGGAAAGCTGCCCAGTAGAAAAGGACCTGAGGGTCCTGTTTAACAGCCAGATGGACATGATCCAGCATGTGCCCAGGTAGTCAAAAAGGCCAATGGCATCCTGGCCTGTATGAGCAATAGTATGGCCAGTAGGACCAGGGCAATGATTGTCCCCCTGTACTTGGCACTGGTGAGGCCACATGTCAAATCATGTGTTCAGTTTAGGGTTTCTCACTAGAAGGACATTGAGGTGTTGGAGGGTGTCCAGAGAAGGGCAAAAAATCTGGTGAAGAGTCTGGAGTCCAAGTCTTACAAGGAGCAGCTGAGCGTAATAAGGTTGTTAGCTTGCTAAAAGGAGGTTCAGGGGTGACCTTATCATTCTCTACAACTACCTGAGAGGATGCTGTAGCCAGGTGAGGGTTGTTCCTTTCTCCCAGGTAAAAAGTGATAGGATAAGAGGAAATGGCCCCAAATTGTGCTGGGGGAGGTTTAGATTGGATACCAGGAAAATTTCTCAGAGAAAAGGTTGTCAAGCATTTAAACAGGCTGCCCAGGGAAGCTGTTGAGTCACCATTCCTGGAGGTGTTTAAGACATGCAGTTGTGGCGCTTACAGACATGGCTTAATGAGGGACTTGGCAGTGCTGGGTTAATGGTTGAATTCAATGATCTTAAAGGATTTTTCACATTGAAATGATTCTGATTCTGCAAAGTTCTGACATGGGATGAAGGAGAGTACTAAACATGTTACAGTCTGACTTTTTTCAACAACTGGATGAGGAGGAAAGGTATATTTGGGGTAGGGATATTCTGTCCTCCACCCAAGCTCTAAAAGAACTGAGACTCAGAATCATGCAGTCATAAGTATTCCAAGTGCATTAATCTGTTGGAATTGCAGCTATTTTTGTAAAATTATATAATTCTCATTAGTTATTAAGTTCTGCAATTCCCAAGTGCTAACAGAGGCTGCAATTGGCACAAAGTAAGTCAGAAGCCAAAGAATAAGCTCTCTGTGGTAAGCGAGATGATGGCTGAAGAACTGAGAGCTAGCATTTTGCCAAATTGAAGATTTGTATAGGACAAATGTGGTTGAAAAATAATCTTAATCAACAGTGGACATTTTTTGACAGAAATAACAAAAAGATGTTATTGATCTTGTCAACCTTAACATTATCTCTCACTTTCCTTAATTACTATGGCCAAATAAGAAGTAGTATCTCTTACTAAACTGTTCATGCCAACCAAATTTCCATACAGTTAACTCCAAATAATGAATAGCCTACAGAACAACCTTTATTCATAACTTTGCACATTTTCAACAAATTTTTCTAAAACAGTGGTTAAGATTGTGACTCTTGGCCTTAACAGAAATCAGTAGCAGGTGTATGTTGTCCAAAAAAACCCTAGCATTTAGTTGAGTTGTTACTTTACTGTGTGCTACTTCTCTACCAACGTCTTCTAATGCCTTGGGCAATTTACAAATTTATTTTTCATTCAAGTGAGGTATTTGAAGTGTTAGGTTGGTCCCAGCATTCTGCAAACCATCTATAGCTCTTCCAAGCTACTTCTTGTATGTCCTAGTGGTCAGTACTTCGGCTTTGCAACAGCTGTTGGCCTACTTAGACTATATTTAGTGATACCCTGAAAAAGGCGTGGCTTTATAAAGGAATCAGAGAGGCACCTATAACAAGTCCTTTTTCAACAGGTCTAAACACGTTGTAACGTATACAATGTCATGGCTCATTCTGTGTTTTTTTGGACATATTCACCAACTTCTAATTTGGAAAATTCTGTCTCTTTGTTGTACTGGGAATTTAAATTTAGCCTATCGGCAAAGAGAAATTAACCAGAGCAACTTCACATGAATCTGAAGTAGAGAACAAGTCTCTGAGTGAAAGTATAGAAAGGCTGAGGAAATGCATACACCAGAGAAAGCAGGATGGAAGAAGGCAAATCCTGTTAGAAATTTACTCTTTAGCATGAAAAATATTTCTACTTCCCTCCTCTAACCTGTAAGCAAATTATTACTGATTAAGAAACCCACTGACACTCATAAACTTAAAAATTTATAATACAAAAACAATTATAAGGAATGATTTTAAGCAATAGAATTCCAATTCTATTGTAACTCTTACCAATTGTTTGGGAAGGGAAATTTGCTATTTTTAAGAGCAGTTTAACTATACCCAAATATTTACAACAATAGACTAAACATGCTTCAAGTGACACCATATGCACTCAATGTGTCATTCTCAAGGAAGGTACTCTGCTGCCCTCAAAGAAAGTAAAAGCATCTTAATAAATGAGTGAGGCACAAAATCACATTTCAGTTTGAGGAGACTTTCTTACTACTTTGCTCTCAACATAGAAGTGAGAAGTCCCTTCACACAGGGGCCATTTCCTATGTGCTTGCAAAACAAAGGGCTCTATTGGAAATAGTAGCAAGAGCTCTCCCTCCGCCCCTCCTCACTTAACACAAAGTTTGTACCGTGTAACCTTCCACAGGATAGAGCAAAGGATTCGCAAGAGTGAATCCTCTCAGCTTGAGCATGTAAAACTTATTATTACGAAGACAGAAATCTCATCTTCCAAGCATACTCTGTCTCTTGCAGAATATACAAGGTTTAAATGCAGATGCAGTCAAAATCTCTTTAATGACTCAGATTAAGAGCTGCCATTGATCATTAAAACATAAATGCAGTGACTTCTAAATCTTAATATGACACAGCAGCTGTGCATTTTGGGAAATGAGAGGAACTGTGACTATAATGTAACAATCCACGAATATTTTCTTCCTGCTGCCTAGGCATTGCTAAGATTTTCTAGGTAGTATGAAAAGAACAACATAGCCTTTATATGACATTTTCAAACTACCTGATTTAAAAAAAAAAAGAGAGATAAATATTCTGTGTTTTTCTTGACGTCTATCATATTCTGCTTTCTTGATGTTTGTGCAGTTTGCTTTCACTCTGCAAAGAGTTGCTTTAAAAGAAACTTTAAAAGCTTCTCCCTTTATTTTTAAAACTCAAGATTTTGTAAATCTTATTCTAAACATTCTCTAATGGAGCATATCTTACTGGAATACAAAGTTTGAAATACAATGGCAATTTTACATAGGTGAACAGAAACCATCACTTGCTAGTAATGGATTAGAATGTGAACCGGGCACCAGCTGCAGGTAATGGCCACTAGTGGGACTCACTGTCCTCATCACTTATCATCACAAATAATGCTATCTGGCAATTAAAGATGTAGAGTTAAATAAAAGAAAAACTAAAAAATTATGCAACAGGAAAAAAATCTAGTTGTCATCATGTGAGATTCCCTAATATTCATAAACAAGAAACTAATGTCTATTTCCAATTTATATTCAAATCCTATGTATTTAATGGGAACTGAGAATGATTCTAATAAAAAGTCCTGTCCCATAAACAAAAAAAAANGAAAAACAAAAAAAAAAAAAAAAAAAAAAAAAAAAAAAAAAAGAGAGGAAAAAAAAAAAAGAAACACAACCACAGAAAACAAAAAAAGTCATGGTTAAAACTATTTTACATCTAAATTTCACTCATAAACCCACAAATTGGAACAGGTGTTTATTAAATCGTTTCAATTTTACGTGACATGCAATAGGTGATCTGATTGAAACAAAATAATAAGCAATCAAATAATTGTCAAGTACCTAAAATGACTGTGTATTGCAAATGAGTTCTTTGGGAAGTCAATGAGAATTACCAAGTGACAACTCAAAATGCCTGTGACAAAGAAAGTGCAACTGGAGTTCTGCACAGCAGTAACACTAGCTGTATAGGTGGGCAGAATTTAGTGGAAAGCTAAGCACTTCCAAATCAAGAAAACGGGAGTGTGTGGTGGGCTGACGCTGTCTGGATGCCAGGTGCCCACAAAAGCCACTATATCAGTCCCCTCTTCATCTGGACAGGTGAAAGAAAATATAATGAAAAGCTCATGGGTCAAGAGAAAGACAGCAAGCGGTCACTCAGCAATTACTGTCACAGGCAGAACAGACTAGAGTTGAGGAAATTAACCAAATTCATTACCAATCAAATGAGAGTAGGATAATGAGAAGTAAACCCAAATCTTCCTCTCATACCTCCCTCCTTCCTGGACTTAACTTTATACCCTAATCTCTACCTCCTCCCCTCTGCAGCACAGGGGACAAGGAATGGGGGTTCAGTGCTTCCCCCTCAGACAGAGAACACCTTACACTCTTCCCCTGTTCCAGCATGGTATCCCTCCCACAGGAGATAGTCCTCCATGAAATTCTCCTGTGGGTGTTCCTCCCACAGGATGCAGTTCTTCAGCACCTGCTCCAGCACGGGTTGTTTCCATAGGGCAAAGTCCTTCAGAACAGATTGCCAGTGTGGGTCCCCCATGGGGTCACAAGTCCTGCCAGCAAACCTTTTCCAGCATGGGCTTCTGTCTCTCCATGGGTCCAAAGGTCATGTCAGGAATCTGTTCCAGCACAGGGTCACAGCCTCCTTTGGGCATCCACCTGCTCTGGCATGGGGTTCTCTATGGGCTGCAGAGGCACAGATGCCCCACCATGGACTGCAATACAGTAACTTCTTACCCTTTTAAAGTATGTTATCACAGAGGTGTTACCACCACTGCTGATGGGTTTGGCCTTGATCAGTAGTGAGTCCATCTTGGAGCCAGCTGGCATTGGCTCTATTGGACATAGGGAAACCTTCTCACTGAAGCTGCCCCCACTATCAGCTCCTTGCCACATAAACCCAAGATAGGGAGAAAACAACACCCCTCTTGCAGGTGTCAGCCATTCACCTTAGAAAGTTTACCAACTCACCTGCCAGATGTGTTGAAATGTCATTTTAAGGAATAATCTAAGATAAAGTCCCTCCAGCACAAGTCCCAGTCTCTGCATAAGACATCTCTCTTAACGGATTACTGGTTTGTTTTTTGTTTTTGTTTTTTTTTTTTACACTTTACACTTTGGAAATGTATATTCTACCATTTTGATCTCTTAGTGTTTTGGTGTTACTCTATGCTAAAGAAAGACAGGAACAAATCAGGCCTCTTGAATCGTTCTTCATAAGCTCCCTGCAATGTAATTAGCTCTATCTGGTTTTAAATAAAAAGCAGCACACAAAGGGTAGGATCTTGAGGGGAAAAGAAAATCTTTGAGAAAAGCAAATAACTGCAAGCTCATGAACAGTACTTATCTAGCCACTAAAAATTAGAAGTTCCTCCCTTTTCTATTTACCTCAAACTGAATCACAGTTATTATTTCAATATACTTCCAGGAACAAGTAGTGTGGGTATGCTCGAGGGCTCTGTAACGGAAGACTAAGGAAAAACTGACAACAAGCTGCAGATTTATGATGCATGAATGAAGCAAATATTTGTCACATGGCTGAAAAAGCCTCTTGTCTCTTACTGCTAGACTTGTTCAGCTATTATTCAGTATTTATCCTTTCCCTCACAATCCAGAAAAACAGGAAGATCCTCGAACATCCTCTCAATTTCTTCTTAACTTGTAGGTCTTTACATACCTATCAACAAGCCACAGCCTCAGGAAGGTGTCTGTCTCTGTACACCAAGGAATATTGGCACGACTAGCATAGTAATTCTGTTTCAGGCATCTGCCTTAACCGTCTTCATTGCAAACAAATTGCTTAATGGCTTCGGGTAGCAAACACATGCAGAGCTGTGCCAACAGATAGAGAAATATCTGAGTAGGTATGGCTTGGGATCATATTTATTGGCATTGCATTTAAAACCTCTTCTGACTCATCATTTGCATCATCATCTAAGCATGATCTCTTTTATTCAGCAACTGAATGCTTCTTACCTGTTTGTTCTAAAACCAAAAAGAAATCAAAAGTCAGGGCTCTGTTCCTCCACTCAAAAGCTTGAGTGTCAATAAAGACATGTAGGAAGAGATCCCTTACCTCCATTAACAGCATAGTTGAAAGGAGCAAAGCTCTCTAAAAGTAGAGGAACACAGGGAACAGTTCATCTATCAAGAACATAGATACCGTAAAATGACAAAATCCGGCAGCGCACACAGGCACCACAAGACCAAATCCCTTCGGGCTAAAGTGCTTTAAAGATTTCTATAAGTAACAGAGATTTGACAGGAACTCGGGCAAACCTCTCTGTGTATGGCAAGTGCTGAATGAATATCCATGGAATTTATAACAAAATGGTGCATTAAATATTATGTAAGAAAAGATCATGCTTTTGAAGCATGGCACAAGTACAAAAGTCCACCTAGTTTTTCATATACTTCAGCAATTAATGCCATTGTGCATATTTTATCTTGAACATCTTGCCATTAGTTGAGAACTTACTTGCTGTTTCTGTTGGGACAAACTAAGGAGTCATCAAAATTTTCCTTCACGCATTCTTGTTTACTTATAATAAATGTCAGGACACCCGACTTTGTCTAAAAATTGGACACAAAATACAGATCTCATGATCAGAAATAAAACGCTAACAGCAATAAAAACCCAACCCTAGAACACAGCAAAAAGCTTGATGAATTTTTTTGTATTTTGTATATATTGGTAGGTTTTTGGCATCTTCACAGCTGAACGGCCATGACTACTGCTCCTGCTTTTAGCCACTCACCTTCACAGCTGCAGCCAATAAATCCACTGGCCTCTGAATTTATATTTTAGAAATAGGTTTTATTTCTTCAGATAGGTAGGTACAAGTTCTGCCATGCACTTTGTGCCAAACACTTTGTGGCACAGTTTCTACTGTTTCCAGCAGCGACTACATAAAAAAGTGTTTAATTGTTCCTCCTGTGCAGCCTGAAGGAAGTATGGTGAGCCAGCCCAACCACCAATTTAACCAGGTCTGTGAGCAAACTTAGAGATCAAGATTAAATAAATTAATTTAACCCTGTTTAACAGACTGGTCAGTCCCACTGTCAAGGTCTTCCCCTAACTACCCACCTGAGTTTTTTTCTTTTTTTTTTTTTTTTTTACTGCCATCTGGGTT
>VZRR01008845.1:244624-254886 GCA_013398015.1 Oreocharis arfaki | reverse complement strand
CTCTTTCTTTTCTTTTTCTTTTCTTTTGTTTTTTGTTTTTTTTTTTTGCCTGTTTGTTTGTTTGGGTTTTTTTCCCCCCCAGACGAAAGAGATCCAGTAAATCCATGTCATTACATATGGCCTTATACACACACAAACATATATAAATATATATATATATAGCATGCAAGCACGAATATTAAAGACTAATTTTCTGTAACATTTTGGATATTTTTGAGGACTAATCTATAATGTGAAGGTCTCACATTAGATGTAGGGCAAGAATACATGCCTTGAAAAATTTATCCCAGAATACCTGGTGATATATATTCCAAATTGAAAATACGCTTCTGACCACTGACTTTTAACTCCTGTCTATACTAGGAAGGAGACCTTTGGGTGAGTCATCGAAAACTCAGCATAGTTTTCATCCCAACACCAAAAATCCCTCCAGTGTAAAGATATTATCTATTGAAGAAGGCTACAGCAGCTCAGAGTATTTTAAGCTCACATGGTAAAAATACCAAAAAATAAAAATAATAACATTTCCATTAAATGTGTAGTAACTGCTGATTTTTCAGTCTTGGAATTTGCCTAGACTATTAACAATAATTAAACAAGTTGCACATGTTTACTCTGTTTTAATATTGGTTTAGGCATCCAGAGGAAAATGGCAATGCTTAATATTTAAATATCAAACATTTTGATTAAACATTTGTGTGTTAAACTAATATTAAGGAAAAATGAAAAAGAGTTCATAGAACTGACCATAAGCCTTTTGGGTTGCAAAAAAAAATGCTTTGAAATTTGACGTGTAGGTGTTTTTTTCAAAAAGTAGCCTGACCCCAAGCTCACAAATGTGAATTGTAACTAAGAAGTAATATTTCTAAGTCTGTACTTAGTGGTGGGCTGTGCAAAAAGATGCATGTTTACCATCAGAAAGAATCTGCAGGATTCTGACTAAAATTAGCATAGCAGCTCAAAGAGTCAGGACAAAAGGTGCTCAGCATCGAAACACCCTACTTACTCTCTCTAACGATATTTATTTACCCGATTTTTATTCTCTTACAAATAAATGGAATTCCCTAATAGAAATTATTAAACTGATAGGACTCTCAGTCAGGTCTGCCACTTTATAAATACCCCAGAAATTTCCTTAAAATCTACTAGGTGGGGTCTAAATAAGCTTCTACACCTTGGAGCCATTACATCTTCTCTTAATATTAATCCTTCCCCTTTCTTCAGAAATATTATTCTATATCAATCATTTATAAGAGTTCAGTTCTGTTTCTCCTGAAAAATGCCATCACAGTAGTTTGAACTATTAAAAAAAAAAAAAAATTGCAGGGATTTTCCAAACTCAAAAAAACCCAAACCCAAAACAAACTACCCACCAAATATGTAGAGTTCAGATTTTGAATGATTTGGTCATTGCAAAACAAATCCAAAGAGGTTTGAGATACCCCCCTCCCCACCACCCCCCCCAAAAAAAAGGAAAAAAACCAAAACCAAACCCAAAAAAGAACAAAAAGCACTCCCTAGAAACCAGTTGTTTTCAGTCCTGAAATGCTACAGGGATTACAGACAGGGATAAACATCAGTTGCCAGGGTGCAAATGTAAAAGCCTACACATTTGTTCATTTTATATCATAGGTGTAAATTATCTAAGTGCAATTTCCACTGTATTAAGGAGACAGCGTATTATGCTTCTAGCTTTCAGTCAGGTTTAATAAAGAGAAACCCTTCTACTGAATGAACAGTACCCCTTGGCTACTTTTAAAATAATCCATTGAGGATACTGCAATATTCCAAACATTTATTAAAAGCATTGTGTTTCCTTAAGGAAATACCCCAACAAAGCATTTCTCACTTTTTTCACATATATGGAATGAAAATGCAAATACTCCAAGTTTAGAGGTTGGGTGATTTTGGTGGGGTGCTTTGAGGTTTTTTGGCTTTCATTATTGACAACAGTAAAAAGATTGTATAAGACTAGCTGTATCAGAATTTTGGATACCAAGTGTGACAGGCTCTGCAGGTGTACAGTGCTTTCCTTATTGATACAAATTGAATCTGAACATAGCAATTTATTCAACAAATCAAACCAATCACTGCACTGCAGTTTTCTCTCTCAGCTCTCATTTCCCAACCAAGTACCCTTAACCACTTTGCTACTTTTGCTTTACAGCAAGGTTTCAACTGCTATTAGATGTTGTTTTATGGTCAGAGTATAGGGATTTAAAAAATTTTAAAGACTGTAATGCTGCCATTAAGTGCTGCATCATTCACACCTATTCCATACTAGTTGCTTGTCTCCAAACACACTACCATTAAATGTATTTCTCTCCACCTTACCCTAGGAAAAAACTGCATTGTTATCCCATGCAAAGCATTTAAAGAGCTTGCAAGTAATTTTTTTTTCCTAATAAACTTTAAATATTTGTCCTAAGAACAAGACTATCTCAAATCCTTCTTTTTTTTTTTATTATGAATCATACTTTAAAAAGAGGTTCTTTAATGCAATTGTGTTGTACATTATTTTGTTAAAAGATACTTAAGCTAACTAGTCCTCCAAAATAACAAAAAGATTAAAGAATGAAAATTAACACCAGATTGCTCAAAAGATAAATCAGGAAAAAGAAGAAACCAACTCAGCAAGACAAGAGTAAGGCAGACAGCTAAAGTGGGAAAAAACAGAACAACCTTACAGTGTTGAGCCAATATATAACCCTGGATTAATAGTTAGCCTTGGCAAGGCTCAAATGTGAAGATGCTCACATTGGGCAACCCAGACCTGCTGCTGCCAGAGGTTGTTGCCATGGTGACCAGTGACTGTCAGCCAACAGTAAAATGAATTCAGAAAAAATAGTTAGGAAATACTGCAAAGAAGAAAGCAAAAGGAAAGGAAAAGTTTGATGTCTGTAAGCAGATGCACAGTCCCATTGTCTGCTGCTTGCCCTACTGCAGCGGAGGAATACATCACCAAAATGGAGCTGAACTTCCACTTTACCTCCATGATAACTGAAGTATATTCCTGCCTCTATGAGTTTCTAATTGAAAGAAATTATTGTCTTGTTCACGCAACAGCTTTTCAGTGACTCAGCAATCCAGCAAATTCGGCTGCCTCTGAAACCTGTGTGAACTGTTAGCTCATTGTTCTCATTTAAACTATTTAGAGGAAGCCTGGAGTGGCCCATTTATGTCTTCTGCCTTTAAATCAGCCTGGGGATGGTTCCATCCTGACATGAAAAACGTTTCAATGGATGAAGTATTTGTCACTGAAACAAAAGGATTTGGAACTTTACAAATCTAGTGGAAAACTCAGTTGATTTCTTTTTTCAAACAAAGAACAAAGCAGAGACTGGCCGTTTTAAAAGAAAAATTTGGTTCAGAGAAGGCTAGCTGAAGCTGCAGTCAGTGGACCATAAATCACAGTGCCCATGCCCAGCTGTGCAGCACTGCATGGAAGAAAAGGTTTCGGATGGCAGTGTCCCTAGGCGATAGCTGCAGATATGTGTGCCAGAGAGGTAGTTGTTGTTTACTTGCTGTGCTATCAACGTGGTATGCTAGAGAGCACACTTTTAGGAATCAGCATGTGTGCACTGTATTATCTTATCTTGCACAAAACATTGTCCCAGACTCCCGGAAAACTCCTGCTGGAGTACTGTCAGAAAGAGATAAAAACGAAGTACTACATCGGTTAAAGCTGAAGTGCTGAACTAGACTTCCCTACAAGCATCTTTTCCTAAGATTGACCGTACACCATGATCAAGAGGACGAACAAGAGAACCTCGTATTCAGCCCTCGAAGCCCTTCATGGTGATCTGTGTGCATACATTTTGCAAGCCTAGAAATGGCATGAAGATGGGTAGAGGTGAAAAAGCTGTGAGATAGAACAAACACAGAAGAAGATGCTATTTTTAGAGAATAAACATAGAGAGAAGCATTTACACAAAAAATGCTTTTACAGAAATAGCAGGCACAACCACAGTTGAAGAAATTGACCAATGCTGCCTCCCCTTTCAGCCTGAGGAGCACGAAGATTCAAGTCACCTCACTCACCCTTCTGAGGCCATGACGTGAGAGAGTCACTTAGTTGTGCCCTGCTTTGTTTTCTCCATAAGTAAAATGGAAAAATACAGACCCAATCAGCCTTTTAAAAGTGCTTTCATATTTAAAGAAATGAAAAGTGCTAAGTGAGTGGTAAATGTTGCTTGAACAGATTAATACTTGGGTGATCAATATACATTATGAGACTGCTCTTATTCATCATATTTCCCACAGCAGAAGGAATGCAAGAAATAATAATATAATGATTGCAGCTGGTAGAAATGCCTCTAGTGAAGGCTGCCAAATTTTCTTGAACATAGGGGAAGCTGTGTTCTCATTTGCTTACACTTCAGTGCAACTTTTACTGTATGAAATCAAAATCATGCCTTTCATCTGAATCATACTGGCTTTTTATCAATTGATGTGTTGTGTTGAATTGATTTCAATATTTCAGTGCAATTGTATTATTATTGGTTTTGAAAAGGACACAATTTAAACCCAAGTCATTTAGCTACTACTACTCATAATGAGAATTCTTCTGGTACTTTCTTTGAAGAGCTTCATGAAGGCTTTGACCTACAACCTGGTATTAAGCAAAGAAAGAGAACTGAGATCACAGGGTTCTCATTTGCTAGATTCATGAAAACAAGTCCAAACAGATTTCATCAAGTTGCAAGCTTCAAAAGGTTATATGCATTTTTTTTTTTTTTTTTTTTTGGTAAGGAAGCAGACTTCAGCTGCAAGTATATTAAACATTCCTACAAGCACAAGCAAGAAAAATAATGTTCTAAATATTTGGAGAGGAACCTTGACAGTTCCAAAATATTTTCAAATTTTAGATTTAAAATACTTGATCAGAACCCTGGCCACAATTACTAACAAGAGCTCTAAATCATAATTATCTAGCTGATTTTTACAGAAAGTAGGTATTTAGTGGAATTTCTTGTAGTTTCTTCATATTCAGAAAGGACAGAAGATATTTTTAATAGGAAAGAGCAATCTGTTATTTTTCAGTAAGTAATTTATAATACTCATTGAGATTATTACTATCTATATAAAAAGCCAGATCATAAAGTACAGCAAAAGACAAAAAATAAACAGAAATCTTTCATGCAAAATCCCTTGTTTATTTATTTCTAAGGCATTTGAAGCCACAGGAATAAGATCAGTGGTCTGAAACAATGCAAGAAGCAGGCCCTCAAGGAAGCACACCACATACTCCAAAGCTTCTCAAACCCTGTGGCTACCTGCCATCCTCCTTTCTCAGAGGGCCTGTAGAAGGCAAGGTGGACAAAGATGAAGCTGTGGAGATTTTCACCCTGGAGTAATCAGTTCCTCCTTTCACAGATGACTGCATCACAGTTCTTTTTACCATTCACATCCTCTTTTGAGAGCTTCAAGACAATTCTTAAAGTGTCTCCAGCACACATAGAATCACACTTACAAAAAAATTAGGAAAGAAAAAAAAACCTTGTATCTCAGAATATAAACTTGTTCAGAGAGGACAGTTAGGTTTTTTAACATCAATAAATCTTTGCTCGGGTGTCGTTCGCAACATTTTGTCATTGTTACACTAGACCCTCTCTTATGTAAATTGTTGCCTAAGTTATTAAAAATCTTGAGGCAAGCCAACATTCTATGTAGACAAAGCCAGCCTGACACCAAGATAAACAAAAGTACACTCATTTATAAAAGAATGAGAAAACAAGCCAATCGCTGAAATAAACAAACATTTTTAGCTCCTAAGTAAAATAAAATCATGGTGATAATATGTACACTTACAAAGGTAAGAACTTGCTAGATAGTCACCTGAACTAAAGCCAATGTTGCTCTAAAAAATAGGAAAAAAATCCAGAAGTAACATTTATACAATACCCACTGTTGGCAATGCTAGACATAAATATTACTTCTCAATAAAAAAAACCATTTTTTATTTTCTCCTTTATTTCATAATTTAATAATGGAAACACCTGCTTCTTTTAAGTATCTTTGAAGTGTTTGGCACTTCTACTAATGCTTTACAGCAAAAAAAATTCCCCTTTTTGGTTTTAAAGCAAGAACAGCTAGATACTAGTCTTCTAGGAAAATTGGGTTTGCCTTTCCTGAATTCATTACTCATTGAAGTCCACCTAACACTAAAATAGTTCACATTATGCATGAAATATGAGAATAGAAATACTTTTTACCTGCAGGAGATCTGGTTTTGTCTTTTTCCTTATTCATGTAAGGAACAATTATATGGGCTAGAAACTTTTAGTTATGGATCTTACCTCTCTTCAGGGGCAAACTAGTGAATCTAAAGTTTGCAGAAGGCTGTGAATTCAAATTGTTATATTCTTAGTATTTCTTCTGTGGGAACTAGATCTTAATACAAAAGGTGCTGAGAAACTCAGAAAGACTCTGTCTTCAGTAGGAGTGAAGTGTAATTTCTGTACACCAGTTAGCTTAAGACAGTAGGAAAAAAGAAAAGGAGTTATCCCTTCAGAAAACAGCTCAAATTCACCTTTTGCATGTATTTCCTAGGTAATCCAGAATAGGCATTTTCTAAATATTCCCTATACACTTTTAAAAAGTAATTCATTCTGTAATGTTCTTTCTCTAATTTCTTTTTATTTCTAATTGGAAAGGAAATCACACAAACACAAGCAAAATATTAAGAAAAAGCAAAGAATCCTGGTAAAACCACAACAACGAAAAACCTCTTTCTTGTGATCTTTTGCTAAGAACAAACCAAAAGACTTTGGCCAATAAATGGCTTTGTGGGTGGTTTTTTGTTTGTTTGTTTGTATGGAAACTTCTTAATTGTCTTACCTGCAGAATTCTCTGCTTAGTTACATGCCTGCAAGTTTCTATCTGCATTGGTGCTGGGAAGCACAAATGGCCCAGCCTCTAAACCTACTAATCTGACAGTCTGACCCCTAAAAAATCAATCTGATAATCTATAGCTTGCTGCCTTTTGCTTTAGCTGTCTGTTGCACGCTTTGATGAATATCTGCCCTGCAGGAGAAACACATGAAAATCACATCATGTGCAACTGGTTTGAACTGTTGTGCAACCAAGGGACACCGCGCCACTCTGGAGAAAAAGTTAAAATGAACTACAGTAGATAAATGTCAATTTCACGGGTTTTGACATTGTATTATATTATATTTAAATTAAAGTGAGTGCAATCCTGGTTTCTTCCTGCTCTGAGCCTGCTGTTTTTTTTCCTTTTAGAAGATTCTGATAAAATGCATGATCGTCCTCTGCTACGGCTCTCAATTCCTCTTTGGTGAAGACAGCAGGGTTTATATGATAAAATTTTAATGACCATGGCCCTGCATGGCAATGTGAGGTATCAATGCATTTTCAATAATGCTAGGCATCTGCGAGGACTGGCATCAGGTGACAATCCTAGCGCTGAATTCTGCATGTCCTAAAAGGCAGGCGTCGTGGAGATAGAGGCAGCACCAGAGAAAGCTCCATTATAATGCAGCAGTCGTACGGATGAAATGGAGATTTATGAATCCCTGCCAAAGAAACTATATTATGGACTGTAAATTAAAATGGGGGCTTAACACACAGTGAACTACATGCTAGAGAGGCTGATTTTCAGATTGTCCTGTCTATTCAGGTTCAGGCAGCTGTAGAGACCACCCCTTGTTAGGCAATCCTGAGCTCTCCATGAAACCCAGACATTCTAAGTTTGAAAAGGCAACTGCCAAAGCTTTCATAGTCACAGCAAAAAATAAGGAATCCTCAGTTGCTCCAGCAGGCATTTTACTTGCAGCTTACTATTGTAGTACGATGACTGGGATGTGGTGGCTTCATTCTCAGATGTAATTTCAATGCCTTCCACGGAGAGACTTTAGTTTTAATCCTCTGCAAGTCATAGTGCCTTAAAAGTTCAAAGGACCATATTTTGGTCTCTGAATTACTGCTGCTGGTCACGAATCAGTCTTCTCAGATCTGCCGCTGCACACCTGGGAATACCTGAATAATCAAATCCAAATAACTCAAATTGTTTACTATGTTTTGGTGAGCACTTTTTGGAAAGCTCCTCAGAGAAGGATGCCCCCCTCCCCCCATCCAATTTTGAATTGAAAAAACTAGATAATAAGATATGAAAAAGTTTTTAAAAACTCATGGGAACCTGTATGGTAAAGTGATAAAATTCATACTCCACTATCTCTCTGCATATGCCAGTGTTTCAAGTAGGATGCAATACAATCTGTAGGACTGATCTCAAAATATATATTTAAATATGCAGCCGGTATATCCAATAACTAGTGTTTTCCTAGAGAAAGAGAAATGCATAGCACTTTTTCTGATAGACCATGAACACAACAGAATTATTTCCTTTCCACCCATCTAAACAAAAAGCTGCACATAATAAAACACAAAATAAATGTAGTCATCACATATCTCTGAAGGGCTCACTCCCTGCATTCTTTATTATATTTTATATTCCTTTGGAATTGGCTTACATTCTTACAAAAGGGTAATTTGTCTTAGCCTTCCTACCCTGAAAAAGAAAAATTCCCCTTGATTGCCCTGAAACAGGAAAAAGACTACAAATTAACTTTCTTTTCTGCTTATTTGTACAATTTAAAATGATAAAATTCACTTCACACTTCAAAACTCTAAAAGGACACTTTGCCTCAAGTGAAAGTAGTTCCACATGGACCACTTTGGGCTTGTCTAATGTGTAAATGTGCTGTTTTATGTTGAAGTAAGTTTAAGCAACTATACAGTGCATATACAGTAACTCAGCTATCACTTGAGCCCCACAAGTGCCATGCCCTAAGGCGTGCTACGGGCCATGCTTCACACGGCAAGCAAAGTATTTCCAGTGGACTATCTGCAGTGGTGCAGCAGAGAACAGAATATATATTCTGGACCTGCTGAAGCAATATGTTCCAGAAAACACAGCACTTTTTTTCTGGAAGGCACAAGGGCAACACATTGTGAAGTAATTTTTTTTTGGAGCATTTTGGTCACATTTCAAAGCACACAAAGTTCTTCTACAAAGTTCTGGGTAAGAGATCTGTTCCTTGATTTATTCACACTTTTCCACGAACACTTTCTGTTGGCTTTCCCAGAATAGGAATATTAATGACAGCACACCACCATCTTCCCACAAGTGGTGAAGCAGTGCTGACAAATCACATATGGGCATGACACTATGAATAAGGCTCCACAATGACTAGTACCAGGCAGCACATTGCACTACTAATACTCAGTGTAACAATGACAGTCTGAACTGCATCTCCTTAAGGAAAAGCAAGACAATGGCGTTTTTCCAACTTCCGGAGGTGGCAAAATGGTACCAGACCATTTCATGGCACCTGGAACCGAGCGTCCCAATGTCTCTTGATTTGGTCACACACAGCTGCAATTTCAGCGGTGTGTGCCACTGCGCACGCAGGAAAGGAAACACAAGTGAAACACTACATGGGGTGAAGAGGAGGTGCTACCACTCATCACCACCATTTGCAGCCCTGCCTGTGCCCAGCTCTCCTGCTTCTAGTCCAGACCTTGGGCTGATGCCCAGCCTGGGCTCAGGCAGACTCCAGGGAAGGCCTGATGCCCAGGGCTCAGGCAGCTCCTGCCACCTTCCAGCTGCCTGCTCCTGGGCTGGGGCAATGGGAGTCCTGCCCCCATGAAAGGACATCTCCAGCTGCTAGCCCCAGCCCACAAGAAGCCACTGTCCCAAATAGCACCCAGGCAGCAACCAATTCCAGAGTACAAGAGATGGGGTGACCACAAATACCTATTTAACAAAGCAAAGAAATGGTCGAGATTTGGGCTATAAACCAAAAAAGCTCTTCTCATAGTTTATAACAGATTTATCATATCTAGTTTTGCAAGTCAAACTCTTCAGCTTCTAAATGCCCAGAGTAATACTAGGTAAATCCAAGTGGCTTTTTTTTTTTTTTTTTTTTAGAGTGCTCTGGCTGATTTGTTTCACAGACTAAAGCTCCTCACCGAGATGAAGGCTCCTTGTACACAAGCACCTACACCATGCATCTGTAATCATACCCTGTAAATGGCATCAGCAAAAGAAAGGAGTGACATTTTTTCCTCTTGATCACAACAGAATAAACAACATTTTAAAGGTTAAATTATTCAAATTCTACAGTTATCTGTAAAAAAGAAAAAGACATCTCTGCTGTACCTTCAGATTTCTTACATCCAATTATTTTGATTTTTTTTTATCCTGTTCCAGGCTTCCTGACTACTGCTGCTTAAGG
>VZRR01008845.1:151067-244571 GCA_013398015.1 Oreocharis arfaki | reverse complement strand
AAAAAAAAAAAAGTGTTGTAACTAGAGGGAACTCATTTACTGCCACTGGTAGCTACAGATCCAAATACAAGTCTTTCAGCTCAACTCGGAGAAGTTAGATGAACTACACAACAAGTTAGTAAAATGGAAACAGACAACACCTAAATGCATATCACAAAGACTTGTGCACTAAAAAAAGCCTACTTGGAAGTCAACTTCAGCTATTTAAGGTCAGACAAATGTCAGGGGAAGAAATACGCAATTCTACTTAAAACAGTTTCTGAACAGCTTAAGCAAATTAAATAAAACAAAATTAGGGAATTTGGTTTGAAAACCAGATTTAGTTGTTGTAAATCTCTGCAAACCCACTGTTGTTGATGCAGTCACAAAGTTGATGGTGTCATACTGTCTCAAAACAACAAAAAATCTGACCCTCAGTGGCAGAAGAGACTGTGGTGTTCAGAAAACATCATATAATTTTAAGATTGTACTGATTTTTCATTTTCGGATCCTGTCGTTATCTATTAAAAAAAGTAAAAAAAAAATGAAACAAGCGGTTCTGTGAAGCAGCTTTCTGTAATTGTGCAAGAACTGAACACAAAGACTCCCCTTTCCTTAGAATCTTTCCCATTGATCCCTTACAGCCAAATTCCTCTGCCTCCCAGAAGCACCCCTGCTGCTTATCTTCCTGCCTCTAGGTTTGATTTTGCATAGATTATGCAAGATGCAGGTTTACCATGAAAAAACACTGTTATCTTGAAAAAATACAGCAGTTGGAGAACTGAAAAGCAGCAGAGTACGACAATCCCAATTATTCTGTCTATTCCTTATTGATCAATGAAAGCTATACATTTACATCCAGACCATTTGATCCAGATCATTCTTTTACCCTATTTTATGGTGCTGCTCCATTTTTCAGGTGGTAACACCATTAATTATTCCATGGTTATGAAAAATAACTAAAAGGAAACTGGGAAAAAAGGCATACCATGCTATGTAAAGTAACATTATGACTGAGCTCATGAAAGAAATGCTGACTGAGGAATTTAAAGTTTTTCAAAACTTTTGATCTTGTTTATACATGCGAAGGTTTGATGTGAAAGCTTGATGTGAACTGTCAAAAATAAAAACCAGACCTCCTGTTGAAACACACCCAATGATAACCAACGTTTTTCTGATCTTGAAGAGAACATCTTGCAAGTGTCTTGCATTTAATATTATCTTATGCCAAGCAGCCCTATTTTTTCTTATCATTATATTTTCATCATAGATAAGTGCTTGGTTTCACAAATTTGACAAAAAAAAGAAAGTTTCTGGAATAGATGTTCAGTAAGCCTTATCAGAACAACTACCCTGTTATATTTGCATTGCACATGGGTCCTGAGAAAACATGCTGTTTTGTAAGGACACATTTGCAATTTATATATAACAATTACTCTTTTTATTTGGGATAATCATAGTTATTAGTAAGCAGATCCATAATAACCCCTTTGTATTTAACTCTGAGCTCTTAACTCAGCTAAGGAAAATCTGAGCCTGTAATTTCAAACATTTCTAGATCTAATTTGTTTTCTGTATCTGTTACTTTTAACCTTGGCTGCAAAATATGAGTAGGAAAAAAGTTTTTTAAGCATTATATGCACAACAGAATCTTAATGCAAATTCATAGTTTTTTGCTTCTTGTGATGGTATGGAGGCATAAATCAAGATCTAGTATCTAACTGGATTTGTTAAAAATTGAATAATTTTATTTGATTATATTATTCTGGTGATAATAGACAAATTATATTTGAAACACTTCACCATTAAAAGGATGCTGGTATTTTTTGTTTCTAACAAGATAACCTTTATATGTATGCAAAATTCTAGCAAGTAAGATACAGTATTGATGCTATATAACAGACTGATTTGTGTATATCCTTCCAGTGGTGACAGAAAGGGCTTTGGAAATGGCATCATTATGGAATTGTTCTGGGTTTGTGGGCTTGAGGAGGGGGTTGAAAAGAGGCTGTTCTTATTTTTAAAGAGAAATCCAGAGACGGTCTAGATATGCCACATGTGAACAAAAATTGCTGTTGAGATGACCTGACTCATGACTTGACACAGAAGGAAAAGGCTGACTTAAATTTTAATGCATACAGAAAGGATACAGAAATATATTTTTACCTTCAGCTAGTTTATTAATCTTTTGTATATGCAGAGAGTTTCAAAATGAACTGCTATCCACCTGTCAATGTTCTCCTATTGAACCCTCAGTCCACAGCAAGTAATGGAAGAGATTGATATACTTGCACGGAGTATATCATAACATAAAACATATAACATATATGTATATATGTATATAACATATAACATAAAACAAATGTTCAAAAACCAGAACAGATTACAGGACAATTTATTCTCATTTGTAATGTTAGCATTCTGACATTGGCCAGACATTCAAATAAGTGTTTTTAAAATATCACTACTTGATAAAGGCAAATTATGACAACACATTAGCAGCAGAGTATTTTTAATATCTAATGGGTTTCTATACTCAGAGATATATTAACCCCATGTGTGAATCAGACATTAGAGGGAAATAAGGTGAGAAACCTTGTGTAAAAATGTAAAAATGTTAGCGATAATAAACTAAATGCAGAAGCTTTTTAATGCCAACGAACAAAAAAATAGTGGAGAATGCAAAAAAAAGTGGCATAAGGAAAAAACACATGGGAAATTAGAATGTTCCTGAGTGTGCTGGGAAACCAGTGTTTTCCAGTGAAGGTAATTAACCATATTGTGTATTTGCCTAGTATATTATTTTTTTTCAGATTTCTTAAAGTCAATGGGTTCTCCCTAAAGGCTCCATAAAAGGGATGAGTTTTGAAGAGCTATTTGATTGAAGACAAAAGATGTGGATTTAACTCTGTAGAAGTGTACAGAAGTTAACAGTGAGATCCAGTATAAAAGCCCAGAAGGAGAATGCTCTTAGGGAAAAATAGAGAAAAAGAGATCAGTGAGAGACACTCTTAGTAAGAGAATTAGAGTAAATGCAATGTATAAAAAAAAGCAACTGCTGAGCTCAGAAGAACTTTGAAGGAGATGGTTTTCAGTCTAATAAGGTCCGTTTGCACTAACAGGAGTCTTTTTTTCTCATTGACTTCAAGAGATTTCTGACCAGACCATATGAATTTCACCTTGGTAATCTGAAGGCTTTTTTTTTCTTTAAGTCGTGCTAGCAGAAATACAGCCTGCGTCAAAACATAACTCTAAATAATCTAAATTGTGTATCTCTGGTTTCATTGTCCAACTCACAGTCCATATTGTCCATCAAAAGTTACAGAAACGGATAAATTAATGCCCTGAAAACTTTAAAATTAGTATGTACTAAGTGCAGAATAATTCTGTTCTTTTCCAAGCGCAGGTCAGCAAGCAGATCTTGCTAGAAGTCACTGGGGCAGCTGCAATTTCAATCTGCTAAAATTGCCTCACTGGAATTCAGTGAATCACAAACTAACACGAAGAACAAAGACTCTCCACGTAATCCAGACTGTATTTTCTGTGTATACAGATAGTTAAATCCTATTTAAACTGACAGCATTTATGACACACAACATTATACAGTCAAATGAACTGCCCATATACTAAAAAGTGAATGTAGTTCTTTTTCCTGAGAGTTGTGTCGGTAGCATCCCATCCAAATTTAGGTTGGGTGTACTAGGATTCTAATAGCCAGTAATCTGAAGTGCTCATTAGGGATATGCAAGAATTCATTACCTAAGTGTGTCTAATTTAACCATATTTTCCCCTTGAATGAAGCCTGCCTTAGTGGAAATTAGTGATCCAGCCCACACACTTCCAATACTGTTGGCATTTTCAGTTTACATTTGACATTTTTTTTAGAATTCTAAAAATTACTTTCTCTGTCTTCTCTTCTGATCTCCACTGGGTATTTATATGCAGCAAGTATAATTATGCTTTTGGCAAGCTAGTGAAAATTAAACCCTTATGAGCAAAGAAAGGAGGGTAAGGAAGCAAGGAACAGGAAGAAAATCTGGTTTAAAGTGAACTTTTCACAAGCTTTTTGGAGTATAAGCAGAAGGCAGCTACATATTGGAATCTTGCAGCACACTTTTAGGAGGTGGTGGCATTTGGCTGGTGCTTAATGAAAGCTGAGGATGGGTATTTTATTGATTTGAACAAGGAGTGTATCTACTGGGAGATACAAAAGCAATGATTTTGGCAAGTTGTCTTGCTTCAAATATCAAATAATCTGATCCTAAAAATCCAGTGTCACTGACAAGCAGAGATGATCTTGTGTGGTAGGGTCTTGCAATACTACATACGCTATTACAGCCTGAGTTCTGATTTTCATATACATCCTGTCTGCACTTGTTTCCTCACTAACAAAGCAAGAACTGCTAGTATACCACACTTCTGTCTCCTTTTATTGAAAACTTCTCAAAGTTTGGTTCTCTCAAGAGTGGCAAACACTGAGCTCAAAGCAAAGCAAATAGTAGACGAGGTATTTGAGGGAAATTCAGCAATGTAACATTTTCCTTCCTCCGTACAGTCACAGTACTCAGGAGCCTGAGAGCTAGCAAATCCTGCTGAGTGATGCACAGATGCACTGCCCCAATGAAGGAAGGGGCTGTGAAGAGCCTTTTCCCACAAACCTCAGAAAAGCACTAAAAAGAAGCCAATTCCAATCAATGACCAAATATGGTCTATGGAGCAGGACCTGCCAATGGCCATGAAAGTTTCTACAGAGCCACCAAAGACAGCCCCTGACTGCTGTACTCACAAGACAAGCCTGGGACGCATACAATTAATTTTTGAAAAGGATTCTGTGAAATCACTCATCCTGTGCCAGTGTGCTTTAACAGCACTCCTCACACTCTCAAACACAACCTGAACAGTTTGCATAGTGGCAAGTTTTCCTACTCAGATGTGTCCTTTCATGGCTAAATCCTCTTGAAGAAATGGCCATTATAAATCTCATAAAAATTTCACTCCATTGAAAAAGCTGACAGTCTCAGCTGTCTAATTAGAGCAAAGAAAGGCCACTTCCAGTGGCTGAAATGTCAGCAGCATAATTTCACAATAGTTTCAGCAGACAAAGGTATTCTGTACGAGTGAAACGTCCTGAAACTGTTTTTTAGTGTCTATGAGCTATGGGTTTGTTTGGCAGAATATACTCTGAAACTTGTGTACCACAGATGAGAAAAATGACAGCCACAAACAGTTAATGGATTCCTTCATCTATCAATACTCTTTTGTCATTATAGTACACTTCTGCCAACAATAGCAGAGAAAGATAATTTGTAACCTGCTGCTAGAGAAGCTATGAAGAGAATGCTTCATGGTACTTCTCTTCAAACCTCCTTGCCCCTGAAATGGAATAAACAAAATTCAGATTACTGCAAGAGTGTGTGTTTTGCACATAGAAGCCACAGAAGGCAGCATTACTGCAAGCCTGATGGGAGAGTACAGTAAAAATAAATCTGAATGAAAGAAAGCACTGTGGTTAATACATAAAGGTGGAAACCAGAGTGAAAGGTTAAGAGGTGAGAGCTTAATGGTTATTGTCCTATCATATTTTAAGAGCCTGATCTTCATTTTGCCAATATAAATTAGCGCCAATAAACACAGGTCCATATTTCTAGCCTTGATACTTAAGAAGATGCTGTGTGTTAGTCACTTGGCAGAACAAGCCTTAAAATAACAAAGCCTGTTCTGTAAGAACATTGTATAAAGTGAAGGTTAAACTAAGTTATTTATTTTACAGGTTTCTTGCTTGTCAGCAAATGGTGCAACAGAGATCCAAGTGAAAGCAGGGTAGGAAACTGTTAAACAGACATGATCACATCAAGTGATAAGAAATGGACAAACAATTTAACTGGGGAGAAGGGGGAGCATGACCTATCAGCAGTAAACCAGTATCTGAACTGGAAGTCTTTAATCACCACTTCGAGAAGCACGGAAATTTGCAGGCAAAAAACTGTCCTAAAAAAAAACGAAAAAAAGAAAAAGAGAGAAAAAGAAAAAAGGATTTAAATAAATGTGAAGATGCCACAACACATCATGGCCAGAAAAGTTTATCTTACTGAATAAATGCTGGATTTGGCAGTCAAAATTGTTTCAGTAGAAATGAAAGTTTGAATAGCTATGGAATAGGTGAGAAGATTTGTCAAGCAAAGTTAGGAAGACACCACTACAAAACAGGAAAAAAAAAAGACAGGGAAGTCACTGAAAAGTGACATTTTCCTCATTACTGCAAGTTCTATTCATCTTCCCTGAGGAGTTCCTCTGACTGTGTATTCATTGACCCCAACAAATATTTGGATCTATGTTTGCTGCATAGATGAACTGCCAATGAATCCAAAAGAGTGTTTTAAGAACTCCCATAAGGAGTCATAAGTTAGTCATGCCAGGAGTGTTCTGTCAAGGAGCCTGGAGACTGGAAGTGCTGAGAGACCCAATTCTCCCCGCATTTGCCTTCCACTCTGCAGTGGGGACTGCCTGGAGCATCCTTGTTCCTATCAGAGCCACAGATCCTAAAATCCAAAGTAGCTGATCACTAAACTAGAGTTGCTGGCCTGTCAAGAATGCCAGCTTCACTGAGGAACTGCAGGGAGCCCATTTAAATTCAGAACAATATGTGCCAGTACTCTTGAAACTCTTTTCCCTTTTNGAGGAACTGCAGGGAGCCCATTTAAATTCAGAACAATATGTGCCAGTACTCTTGAAACTTTTTTCCCTTTTTTTTTTTTTTTTAATTTTTGATTCAGCAAATTGAAAAAGGGTTTTGGGTTTTTTTTTCCATCCAGTTCATACTGAATGCTTTCTCAAATTATAAGAATCCCAAATCTGGATTCATTTTTCTTTTAATAGTCTCCAGTGTTACAGTCTGCTTAAATCAAATGATAGCGCTTTCAGCTCTACCTTTTGGAGCACTTATGGTTTCCTTCACACATTTTGTCTATCCTTGGTGTGCATTATTTGCATTTTAGATCATAGTTATTCCCCATTTTCCATAAAAAAAGAAATCAATCTTATCATCTGAAAGTTAGAAAACCAGTTGGTTGCTTTGCTAGTTTTTATACAGCACATGCAGCTCTGTGAGAGGCTTAACTGATGAAGCTCAGTTTAATATGGCTTTACGTCTGGCATTTCAATTATCCCACGCAAGCTCTGTTTTTCAAAGCTTAGGGGCTTCATCAGCTCTCTCTTGTGAGGATTCAGATGTGTAAAAGTATAGTTTATATGCTGTATAAAGTGCATACATCTAATCTCTGACAAGTTTGTCATACCTATCAGAAGACAGACAAAACATGCTCAGCGGCTGGGAGATCAATGCATTAGTAATTACTGAAGTCACAAAGAGATTATAAATGTCAAGTAAATGTTTTTTTCTTATTAGTACATTCTTACCAAACAATTCTGTTCCTGCCAACTTAATCTTTTCCAGATTCCCAAATACACTCCCATGCCTATTTCCCTGTACACTAACAAGTTTTACCCTAAGTCCTTGAAGCAAGACTGGTTTCTGCTTTCTAAGTGAAGCTTTCACCTTTCCCTCACTGCAAGAAATTATTACTTCTGATTCTATTAAAACACATTTTATGTGGTTTTCAGGCAGGGTTATGGGCTGTAAGATTAATATGCCACTCCAGTTTCAGAGGTCATACTGGCTCTTTAAAAAGAACCGATTTCTCTTTCGGTCATTTATCAAGAATAATGCAAGGTAATACATCTAACGTGGAATAAACAGTGAAAAGAAAATCTGTAAGACTGTAACTGTCTACTAATTTAGCTTTACCTTTACAAACAATCTGTACTTTTTCCCTGAATTTAATATTATTACTAAATGTAGTGGTCATGCAATCTGGAACCTGCAAGTCATTAAAAGATATACACAAATCCCAAGCAATGTTTAAAAAAGAAGTTGCCTTCAGTTATGCGAGTTTTGTTATCCTGAAAAATATAATCATATTTCATAGGACATTTTATATCTTTCGTTTGTCAAAAAGAATATGAAAATCCATTTTCCACTGTGTTGGAAGTGACAACTCTAACAAATAAATATTTACTATGGGTAAATATTTTTGTCTGAACATAAAAATGAAAAAAAAAAAAATTCATACAGACTTGGGGTTTTCTTGCAGGTTGAAGAAACGGGTATCTATTGTACAGCACACATATACCAGAGAGTGAAAATCTACAGTGAGGACTGGCAAGCTGATGTGTTTCTTACACACTATGCATGAATGTTTCCTGTCTTACTGCAATGACCCTGTGATCCCTGGTGCCAAGTGCTCAAGTCCCAGCTGTGGATTTAAACTCAATCTTGTTTTGAGTTTCCATTCTGTTGGCAGCGGAGTCATTCTTCACTGCACTGCTCAAGCCAGAAAAGGCTTCCTGACTCGGAGGCAGACTCAGATAAGCAATGACTATAAGAGAAGTTGTAATTGCACAAGCTCTTTCTTTCCCCAGCAGGTATAACTACAAATGAGCGTCACTGAAAATTCTTCTGAGCTTTAACAGGGTAGATAACCTCATAGGCAATTGTGAATCTAACACAGTGTCCAGATTAGCAAAGCAGACATAAAAAAGGCCTGCTATTTAACTCCTTCCCAGCAAGCACGGATTTTTGTGGTGGGTAGGCTGGTTTATTTGGGTTGGTTTTTTTTTTTTTTTTTTTTTGGTTTTTTTGGGTTGTTTTTTTTTGTGTTGTTGTTGTTTCCTGTTTTGTTTTGGGTTTTTTTGTTTGTTTGTTTGTTTGTTTGTTTGTTTGTTTGTTTGTTTGTTTGTTTGTTTGTTTGTTTGTTTGTTTGTTTGTTTGTTTGTTTGTTTGTTTGTTTGTTTGTTTGTTTGTTTGTTTGTTTGTTTGTTTGTTTGTTTGTTTGTTTGTTTGTTTGTTTGTTTGTTTGTTTGTTTGTTTGTTTGTTTGTTTGTTTGTTTGTTTGTTTGTTTTGTTTTTTTTTAGTAAAGACTTCTGGACTAAGGAAGATGAGTAGCAGGCCTACCTTGCACTTTATTGGAAGCCTCACTGCTGAAATTTTACAGCAGTTGACACCACAAAATCAGGTAACCAGAAATTAGGGAATGTCAGAATAACAAATGTTCCGTTTCGTTTTTCCCCTCTCTATCCATAAACATTGCAAATGACATCTGCAGTTTCTTTGCAGTGGGTGCACAGATCATACACTGCTTGTTAAACAGCAGCTTGTCTGTGCTTACTTTATCCTCACTATTCAGTGAATACACCGCACAGCCTTTTCAGCATGCTGCTCTTGATACCAAAATATTAACTTCCTCAGGGGCTCCTGGTTCTCCCACTACAGCTTTTTAGCTCTTCCTAAATACAAACAGATTTATCCACACATCATCACTGTGCAGTATGCGGTAGCATCGCCGGTCATGTTTCACAAAGGAAGGCTGATGTGCATCTGTTGAAACTAAAAAAGAAAGAGAGGTGCAAAATAAATTTCAGAGCTGCAAGGTCTCACTTCTCCCAGTGGTTGGCACTTCACAGCCTCCCATAGGGTCTGAACAGATACCCCTTGGCCTCAGCTTCTTGTTTGAGTGCAAAGGCATTCTAATGTGCAGAATACATTAGAGCTACTGCATCACAGGCTGTCACACACAGAATGAGAAACACAATGATAAACACAAGTCTGCTGAAATGAGAGCTTCATTTAAGTCATGTATCTCCAGGATAACTTCAGGCATAAAAAAGTGTTCTTTCCTTAATTCCCCTTCCAGGCAATGAAGAGGATGACAGCATATCTGGCAGAGGCAGTTCACCTGGCTTTCTCACTTTCAATATCAGAGCAACCCTACAAAAGAAAGCTTCCACCCTTCCAATTAGCCCTCATGAATATTTTCTAATGCTGAATTTCTAGTTCATAGTGCTTGTCCAGCACTGAGCTTCTCATTAACATTTTCCTTAGTGACCATTCCTATCTAGTCTCTGCTACTGCTCCCCTAGATTCATAAGCCCTCTTTACTATGCCAATATCATTTGCTAGTTTTTCTCTTCCAGTTTTAACTTTCCTTCCTAGCTGCAGTTGGCACCACCAATGAGCCACACTGTGACTCTCAGGTGGCTCTTGCTCTCTTCCTCCTGCTGACCAAGGTATCTTCTACTCAAATTCCCTGTTTTCTACTCCACACTTACTCCTCATCTCACTGTAACCAAGCCAGACTGCAATTCTCAGTTCTTTTTGGACATCAGCTGGACAATTACTGAAAACACAGAAGAGAATCTCCCTCTGGAGACCAAGAGCCCTCTGCAAGTACCATACTGGAAGAGCTGTTCACCCTCATATACATGGATATTGCTGTTTAGGGATGGTTCATGTGCAGTCAGATCACACCAGTGATTTCTGAGAGATAAAGCAATCTCAATTCAGGCACAAATCACAGACTTCAGCTGCCAAATGCAAATGCTGCTACTGAGCCAGGGCAAACGGAGGTATTTTTAATAGTGAATGAGTGGACTAAACATGGGTGGTTTTCCCAAAGAAAGAGGAAAAGATACATTTTCACCAATTCCAGGTTCATTTTTTTCAAAGCACAAAGGGACTACATTTGCTGTAGTAAACAGCTGCAAGAGGTTTTAAAATTTTATTTTAATAATACATTCCGCACCTAGACATTTAAAAAATTTGAGGCTAGGCAGATCTTGGCAAGGGAAAATGTCAGATAAGTTAATTTTGGCAAAGTTATTAAGAACTGAAAACAGTCTCCTAGTGAAAGGTTCTGTATTTAAGAAATTATGTTATCACTTCACCTAGGAGAGTTTACTCATATGTTTAAAATTTCTGTATTTGCTTAACAGTAATGAATCCATGTGCCAATACACTCACTCCTCCTGGAACATTTCTAACAGCCTTTACAGGCAAAATTATTGACCTTGGTAGCTGTAATTAAAGATTCCTGATACATCCCAATTTCTGTTTCACTTTCGTGGATTTTAGCCAAGTAAAGCATAAACTCTTGTTCTTTGTTCTGACAGAGGATTAGTTAGACCTCCCAAGCTAGCAGTCCATCTGCTCTGCCAGCTAATGCTATTGTCCCCGAGACACCACCTCCTTCATTGTTCCACCGAACAATCCATGCCATCTCTTTTCTCAGCTGACACTGACAAGTACATGTCAACCCGCTTGCATTCTCCCGCACACATCTGTGACACTGAATATAGGCTTTCACAGCTTCAGGCAGTTTAAAGCCTAGTAAGAGCAAGGAAACACAATACTATAAAAATACTAATATACACAGGCTTTTAATTACACCATATTAGTTTATTTCATCATTGTGATGTCCAGATTTGCATGTTTGCATTGCTCCCTTCCACCCTTTTCCTTCTAAGGACAAGATGTGAGCTTTGCCATGTGAAACAAAATGTTTTAAAGCATTCAGCAAATTTAAAAATACTTACATGTAAAGAAAATTGGATTCCCTAGCATAACATGTTCTAGTCATTTTTAAATAGATATAAGAGTAGAACCTTTTTTACTGAAGGCTGCTTTTGGGTTAAATCCACAAAATGGAAGGACCAAAATAAGGAAAGCAATTCTGCTAGTAGGTCCCTGAAAAGCTCTTGCTAAATGAGCTGATGCAATCTCAGTACAGGACTTATAGTCAGCAATGGCAACAAAATTCTCATTACTGCCAGCATTTCAAGGAAAAAGCAAGAGACGCAGTGAAACTATAGTTGTTGCAGGTGGAAGAAATCCAAGATTATTGATAAGACATGGATCAAATTCAGTGCTCTATCCCTTGCCATGTCAAACACAGCTTCACTCAAACTTCAAGAGAACCAAAATGATATAGTGTCATATGCCAATGCAAATTAGTTAATGACAAAACAATGTAGATATAATAAAAACATTATACTTTAAAACAACAAGCTAAAATTGAAGTTTCTGCCTGTAACACGTAAGTATTTAAGGACAGAAAGAAACAATATATCTATTTGTTATCATGCTGTCTGTAAAAGATATGAACATATTAAACATCTACTTTTGCTGATTCATCTGGGACTGTTATTTACTGGATATTCCAAAAATGAACCAAGACTCCAAATCAGAAAGGCGAACAGCATCTCTGTCATGACGGACCACACCCTCAATGTGTCCTTCATGTGGCTCCTATGCTGGCTCTTAGCCTCTGATGAGGAACCACAATGAGCATAGTTCTCAGACCAGGAAAACAGGTGATAGGTACTAGCTTTAAAACAGTAAAATAAGGGGGAAATCCAGTGCATTCTCCACAGATAGTGTGCACTCTTTTAAAATCTTAATTTCATTTATGTCAGTGCAAACCCATCTCCAGAGATTTCTCTAGAGTGAATTCTGCCTCCAAATAGGAGGCATCTGACAATTATCTACCAGTGTCCCAGTTTATCTAAATTGGTTTTAAATTGGAACAACTTGTTACATGGAAGGGGGAGTTTAAGAGGGATGTAGTTTTGCCTGAGAGACATGATTAGATTTAAGCACTGAAATGGAAGGTCCCATCCTCTGGACACAGTCTGTCAGGCCCGCAGAGTTGCCTTTTTGTTTTCCTCTTCCCCCTCCTCCTTTTTTTCTCCCTTTTGCTGAGAAGCATTTCAGCAAATGAAAAATCTTAATCATATTTTATACAAAGAGGGCAAAAGCCTTCATAATTTGTTTTAACACAAGCAAGCGCAGCAAGGTGACATATAATCAAGCATTCCCATACTGATGTATTAAAATGCTTTTCTGCCAACTCCTGCCCTGCATCTATGATGTAAGAATTCTCCTTCATTATTCCTTTTTATTATTTTCCCACTCAGATCACTGTGATCCATGCCAATCTTTGTGAATGTAGATTTCTACTACAATCTTTGTAGTAGAAAGTCCCTTCCATTACAGCAAATCTTTCTCCTAAGCATATAAAAGGTTTGTTCATTAAACAAGCAAACAGAAAACATTCCTCAGTGAAGAAACTACTACTCTGATTTATCTATAACAACCCAAAGAACAGTGCTAAAAATGTGCGAGGAAGCCAGTGAATCAGCAGTACTTCTTTCTTCCAACAAGAGACTGCTAGTAATTGGATGTCAGGGAACAGAGAGTGAAAAAGGAATATTTTCACACAAATTATTCTATGAGAAAAAGAAATCTATGTGTACCTATATATGTTGGCTGAACCTCACCCTCTCAGTATGAATAGCTTTCCCAATTCTGGTGCAAACTGAAGAAAAAAGGTCCACCTGGTCCTGACTGCTAAAATGTAGGAGACCTCTCTTCAATAGCAACCAACTTCCTCCAAATTGCAAAGCATTCCAGCTCCCCTAAATTAGGAAACAGTAGACTGGAAAATTGCAGGAGATTGGTTTCTACAGACTCTCTGTTTACAACTGCAGTCTGTTACAGGACAGACAGGGCTTGTTCTGAAAGGAGCTCGCCTGTAGCAAGTGTCCCGGAGCCGAGCGAGGATCTTTTGTTTGTTCCAATAGTAGATCTCTAGCAAAAATCAGTGTGGTAAGCCTGGAATTCTGTCTTCCTCCCTTCCTCCTCCAATTTTTAACATTATTATTGTTTTTGCTTGGGCAATCAGCCTAAATATCATTAATGACACTAGAATCTTGGCTGTTTTTAATAAAAAATATTATGTGTAGAGAAAAAAAAATGTCCAAGAAGTAATGAAATAACAAGGAATTACTATAAAAAACCCTTATAATCAGATACTGCTTTTATCACATCATATGCATTAAACTTCTCTGAACTGATGTCCTTTTCATCCTAATGTACTAAATTAAATATCTGCTCCTTGTAGAATTTGATTCATCTAAACTAGATTAAAATCAAATCATGAACAAAATCAATTTCACTTAAAGTACAATAATCCCAGCCCACTAAGGCCTCCTTCTAGTAATCACAATAAATGCTGCCTCTATCACCATTGCCATCCCTTATTTTTCTCCCTAGCCTTTCACTGAATGTATAATTTTCATATCACATTATAAATTAGGACCTTGTATATCTTATTCACGTCTTATTAGAGTAAGTTGGCCAAGAAGCCAGAGGCAAGACAACCTCATTCAAACATTCCTCCAGGGTTTTCAGGTCAAGTCATTTTTTAAATTGGGATTGGTATAAACCCCAAGGGATTTCTTGATTTAAGAAAGAACTACAAATATTTAAGCTGTCTTGGGGGGATTATTCTGACATTGGATCGTGGGATTACCTCCTACATAAGACTCAAAGGATTTGGACTGCTTCAGCATCTCGTCAGAAAACTGGGCAAAAATGCTTCTTATGTGAAGTTAATCAGATATTCAATCATTCCTCGCTGTAAGCATGTCAAAAGGTAGCAAACAAAGGGAGAGGGAAGCAGTTGCTTTGAGACGTGTAGGAAACAAAAGCCGTCCTCTGACATACTGGAGCATTTTGGCTTTTTCATAAAGGAGCGCTATTCCTAGTGAGAACGGGCCAAAATCCTAAAAAAAAGGTTCAGATTCCTTACTTACATACCAGCCATCTCAGAGCTTGCTCCTTGAATTTGCAGATGATCCCTACCAGCATTGGGTATTTGATTAAATATTTTATTAATAATTAATAACACTTGGCACTTCTATGGAAGATTCCCATTTGTCTAGGAGCACTTTAGTCTAATAACAGTTTGACAACAATCTACAAAAACAGGAAGCTGTGATTGTAGCTGATGTAGTTGGAACTGTGAGAAGGTTTTAGGCAAACCCCCTCTGCCCTAGTCAGATCCTGGCTCTGACTCAGATCTGAGGCCAGGCTTGAATTGCAGTCGAAACCATCCTGTCAAGAACAGCACTTCAATAAATTCTCTGACCATCAAAAGTAAGTGTGAAAAATGTCACTCTCCTTTCAGTAATTTCCTTTTCTCTTTTCTTTTTTTCTTCTCCTAAAGCAGAAGTTAGAGGGGGAAAATGACAGGAATGAGACTTGTTCACTACTGCAACAATAAGAGGAACAATAGCCAGAAACATCCAGAAAAAATGGCTCCTTGAGAACTGTATCTTCTTGGATCTGCCAAATGTAACAGGTCAACGTCAGACTATCATACTGAGAAAAACATTGCAAAGAAAAAAGGATTTTTTAAAGATAGGATGTTGAAAGGAAATCAGAAGTCACTCTCAGAAAGGGGGCAATGATGTCTTTTCAAACATGGATCCAATCTCGTCAACTAAAGTACTTTTCCTTATAAATTTATTCAACAAATGAAAAGCAAACCACAACCCTAAACTCACATTTATTAATTATCCAGTGTGGAAAACTAAAGGTCATTTTTGTTTGTTTCCCTTCAGTTCATTCACTAGAGAATGAAGAAAATGTCTTTCTTCAAAGGCATATTCTTTATTCCTTCATCCAACCACAGCATCGTCAGACACACCTCTACTCTCTACCAGTGTAGCCTCACATATCACCTGTCCAACATACTGAGCAAAGACAGAATCAAGCTCAGTTTAAAACTTCAGAAGCAGAAGATAAAGGTGACCAGACTGTAATAGTCTCTCTATTTCAAACACAGGGTTTCTTCTTTGTATCTGTAAGACAGCACAGAACTCACACTATACGCAAAAACAGAGACTGTCTATACTGGAGATATAAAAAAGAAAAAGAGAGAGAGAAAAAACCCAATCCTAACTCTAACTAAACTTGACAGGAAACTACTTTCCACTCACTCATGAAGAGTCCAGCAGCACTGACAACAAGCCCTGCTGATTGGGGTCAGTCACTTTTCAAGCCCAAGGGAATGGTCTTTTCCAACTTCAATCACAATCTCATAACTCCCCTATAAATAAACATACCAAGGAACCAAAAAAAAAAAAAAAAAAAAAAAAAAAAAAAAAAAAAAAAAAAAAAAAAAAGCGCAGCAGCGGGAACTAGCAGTCACAATCCACATACAACAGTCAACTGCAGTAATAATGTTTGTATTCTAAGAAGTCTGGAGAGAAGGAGTCAGTCTTCTTCACACAGATGAAACAAGTTTTATCTGAACTATGCTTATGACTTGGAATGATTTAGTAATTCCACAAGAACATCTGCCCAGACAAATGGATTATAAACACTTAACACCACAAGAAGCTTCTAACTTTTTATACTCACAAAAGAAAAACTGCAATAAAATGTCTCAGATGTTTAACTAACACAAAAATTAAATATCATTTTTAATGCTGATTTGGGACAAGGTTTTGGTGCTCAGGATTCCAAGAACCCATTTTTTTCATTGAATCTGCAACTGAGTTTTCAAGCAATCTTTCTGTAAAAGAGGAAAACATAAATCATGATGGTTAACCAAAAAGTGTCACTTACTTCATGTTAGTCGTATCTCAAAACACTGATAACTTTACTTGGGAGAACAACACTGTTAATTCCTAGCACTGTGTATCCTGAGGCAATCCTAGATGAAGTCTGGGGGTGTGTGGAGGGGTCAGGAAGAGGATCTAAGAGATTAACATTAAGAGATTTCAATTTATGGATCAGAAACAGTTATATTGAATACTTACGAACTCAAATGTTTATGTATCTTTTTCTTGTAAAGAATCTGTCAACCATTTTATCTTAAGTATTTTATATGAATAGGAAATATTCCTTTGGGCATTCTTAAATCATCAAAGAAAAATGCATACATGTATTTCTAAATTTCTTTTTTGCTATTTAAAAATTAATCTGCATCCATAGCTATAGATCAGTTTCTAGATATAGAGAAAGCCTCAGTATCAAAATACCTGAAGGAATTTCTTGTACTAGAACTTCTGAGATGAAAAGGAAAAAAAAAAAAAAAAGGCACTGATTTGGAATTCCATCCCAGGGAGCACAACCCCCTGCCCCCACCCCAAACCCAGGAACTGTTTACTTAGTACAAGAGACACTTGCATTATTTTTTTTCCACACATGCCATAACGGCCAGAAAGGAAGCACCCTAACATGATGGCATTATAGAAAGCAACCACTGGTAGAGTATCAGGACAACAGCTTGTTCACCATCCTAATGTGATGCAGGATTAAGTATGCCTAGTAAACATCTGCCTAACTTAAAGACTTGCAGTAAAAGGCATTTCACAGTCTTCTGCATAACCTCTCCTTTTAGTTAAAACTGTGGTATAATGCTATATTTTGTCTAACATTTATGTAGGCAACCATTGAATTAAGTTCTGTGTACAGAACAAATACGTAGTTATTCCTTTAGTATTAACCCTGGTGGTGGTTGTATGACAACTGCCACAGGCTATCTCTATAGTTAGAATATAAAACACACGGGTCAAGCACTGGCACACAATTATCAATACTCGCTTGTTTAGTTGTGCCGAATAGCATCTCCCAATCAGTGCTTATGTATTGCATATGAAATTGGAGGAACCAGTCACAATATCCACCTTGTGGTACAAAGCAGGCAATCCTTTTTTGGATGAGAGTTAAAGAACAGGGGGAAGTTTAGCCATATGGATGCAAACTGTTTTGCATTGTCTGTGGGCCAAAGAATGGGCCTGAATGGGTTTTTTACTAATGTAGCCCTAACCAAAGGGAGAGAACATGTTTCTGTTAGAAAATAAGTTAAATTAATGCTAGTCTGTTTTTCTGCCAATGTAGAAGCATAAAATTAGCATTCTGTAAATATTTAAGATGAGATTACATTTCCGCTGTGAAATCACATTTCTAATCTCTTCCAAACAAAAGTACAAGCCAACTCCTTGAAAGAAGAAAAACTTTCACCCTATTGAGCACCTAATTACTAAAAAAAACCAATCCAAAATTAATATTGTCATAAGTGAAACTTAAGCCTTTTTCCTAGTGATTTCTTCATCTGGGAATCCAGTGCACTAAACTTGAAAGGTTTAACTATTTCCTTATACCTGGGTAGTTGTGTAAGGCAGCTGCCCCAACAAATCTCATTCAATGCTTTCTCAGCAGGCTCCCTATCTGATCTAATATTGCCAGAATAGCACGCAATGCTGTTCCATGAAAAGGGACACTGTTTATTTTATCACATGCCAGCAAAAGCTGCCTTTTTCACAGGAGGCTTAAGACATGCTTTCTCTTGTACTGGTCTAACTTCACTGCTGCATGTCATGGTCTGCAGGCACTCTTCTAATCATAGTGCTAATTATCTCAGGATAAAATACTCAGTGGTGACATATCTATCTGGAACCCCGTTGCAGGACTGGGTAGATCTTGTTACGTTGTCAGGTTCTTCTCGCACTTTGACATGCTGGAGAATAGCTTTGCAAAAGCCAGCAGCCGAACAAAGAGCTGCAGAAAGTAATCAGCGGGAGAAGATAAGTGGATGCACATCCCACTTCTAGGATAGTGCCTCACCTAACTTCAGGCTGTAGAGCCTCCTAGCACGCTGCATCCCCTTCTTCAGTAAAGTGCTCCAAAAGCAGTAGGAGTCACACAATTTCCTTAATTCTTAAGCAAAACTCAGGAACAGGAAATGTCATCTGTCCTTGCTGCTCCTCATTCACACAAGCCTGCATACTGTGCCCTGGGCATGATTTTTAAGGGATAGGCTCTCTGCCCAGGTGATGAGAGGCTTATCCCAAGAAAACTGTCAAGAAAGGGTCCCAGAAGGAAGAGTATTTTGTTTGAAAATGCAAAAGGTAGGGCTTTTAGCAAACCAGAAGCTTTAGTACTATGAACAGCTGTATGCATAGAGAGATGCCGTAGTGTTGGAGGTGTTATATTTTGGCAGATATTTTGGCATGTGAGAACAACAGTATATACCAAGAGTTTTCCAGATTCCATTCTCATCTAAGTGCTGAACATACCCACATAAATTTAAGTATAATGTATTAAATATAGACACCATAATTTAAGTGATTAAAGACTCATAGCCCAAAATGGTCAATGCATTTCTGGGGTATTTAAGCTATGACTGAGGTAACTGCCAAAGCCTAAGGAACTCAGTTTGGAAAAGCTCACAAGAATATTCAGAAATTCACTTGTGTATGACATGAATCAACTCTGATGACATTTGGAAATACAGCAATCATTTCCCAGTACTGACAAAGTAACATATTGGTAGCTAATCTGAAATTCTGCTGGGTATTTGAAAGGTGTTGTATCATGCTGAAGCATCTGACATTTCATGTTTTCTTACCAATTGATCCAAATTTATTGAAGGCACCAAAACAAGCGTTTTCATTAAAATATAGTCAGAACATATATCTTAAAAACTTTTCAAATTAATTCTAATCACTTACAGTACAATCTTAAGTTAATGTTTCACATGTTCTCTTATCATTTTACGGTTTTGAGTTTATTTGATGTCTCCTTTTTATGAATTCACACCATATGAAACTGTGGGTTTCACACCTTATACTCACATTTTATTCCACATAATCATGGTAACTGGCAGTCAACTTGTTTTTAATTGTTAGAATTACATTTTCAAAGAACTTTTAATCATTTTGAAAATGTTTTCTCCAGCCCCTTTACAAGGCAAAGGACCTCTGCAATAAGAGATTTAATGAAATTGATTAATTTAATGAAATTGTTATCCCATTTAAAGGTAGCAACTTTATCTGCCTCAACCTATAGCACAAGAACACAAATCACAAAGAATGTAACATGATGCAAATGGAAAAATACTAATGATCTAGGATGACCCTGCTTGAGCAGGGAGACTGAAGCAGATGACCCATTGTGCTCCCTTCCAACCTTACTCATTCTGTGATTCTGTGAAATGTATTAAAAATAAATTTATAAACAGAAATCCAAATAGATTCTTACAGTAATAATGTTGTAGTATCAGGGGTTTTTAATGCAATCTTTTGCATTCAACTCCTTGCAAAACTCCCTCACATGCACATGATTTTTCTTTTTCAAGATGAAAAAGTTTTGAAGGAACGTGGGCAGGGGCAACTCAAGCCTCTTCCCATATATCTGGTGTTAGAGAGCATCAGAGTCATCAGGACAACCATTACTGAACCATACACACACGCTTTCTGGCTGTCATTTGGACAGAACGTCTTTATGGCATCAAACAAATGTTTCATTCTTTTGTAACCAGCCTAGCTGGAGATTTCAGAAAGGCCGCAATGCCTTGTTTTCACTTGTGACGTTAAGATACGTTCTGAACTTGACATTTTTAACCACAGTAACAAACATCCAGAAGCATCCACTTTTGCTGTGTTACCACTTGGATCTTCTCTGCCCTCGCTGCCCTCCTCCAACCAGGCACAGCTGCCATGTGGATGACAGCTCTAACTTAAATAAACAGAAAAAGGGAAAATAGAAGCAAGAAGGCAAAGAAACATCAGCTTATAGCCTTGCTAGGCTTGCTCCCTTGCCTTTTGCTTTCCTCAGACTGGATAAAACTAGTAACTAATGGAGCCTGCAGAGAAAAGAGGAGTGCTGGGAAAGTGGGGGCACACTGGTCACTAAGGTCACCAGATACTGCTCTGTATAAAAACAAACAAACTCCATGGATGTTAAAATGCATCATAATGCAAAAATTACAGCCCAAAATTAACTGCTTTGCTGCAGTCTGCTGGTACTGTGTTAGCTGTCAAGACTGAAACAGCTATGTGCTCAAAGAACGTAAGATACTAGCTGTAGATTTAATGCTAACTCAAATTCGTTCCTACTCCATCACATCTGAAGATGAGAATCTCTTCAAATTCCCTGTAATAAACCCAGCATCCGACCTAGGCAATGTCTCCCCAGAAAAACTGGCTCTAAAACGCAGGGCTGTCCTTAGGATGTCATTAAGCATAAGGCAGTGCCTTCATTTGCCTTCATGCATCAGTAGCTAACTCATTATTCTTTTGAGTAATTCCTCATATAGGAAAAAAAAAAAAAACGTATAAAGTGTAAATCCACATCACTGTGCAGCTGTGCTAGCAGTTCTTAGTGACTTAAAAAGAAGCATCATTGACAGGCTTTTAGAGGCAGCTGCATCCTGTCCTCTCAGCCTTAAGGCATTGCTCTGGGTAGGACTAGCTCATGGGAAGGAAGAAAGGCTGCTGCTGAAAAAGATGGGGATATGAAGTAACTAAATTACACAAGAAGTTTAGGAGGTGAAAGGGCATGAAAATTCAGAGATCATGAAGCTCTACTGAGCAAACAAAATTGTTTTAATAGAAAAAGCCAGTTGTAGTGTGTGGAAAAAGCAGAATAGGAAATATTATTCCAGAGCACTGTGCTGTATCTCAAAATTGGACTTTCCAGAAAAAACTTGGCTTATTATCTAAGACACCACTTGGTTGGTCTAAATACATTTCAGTTCATCTGTCTTTTCTTTGTAAATCCAGTTCTTAATAGGAATCATAGAATGGTTTAGGTTGGAAGGGATGATCTAGTTCCCACCTCCGTCATGGGCAGAGAACCTTCCACTAGACCAGGTTACTCAAAACCCCATTCAGATAGGAATACCTTTAAATAGAAATAAAAGTCTGCCCATTAATATATTTAACCTCTACCTGTTGCTAAGGACTTCTGCGTGTACAATAACTTGTGAATATTTATGCTGGGGAAAAAAAAAAAATCTATTCTAACAGTCAGCTAAAAGTTGTCATTAAGCATTTGAAATTGGTAACCTTGCTACAGATATACTCATAAAACATGACCTTTTATTTTTAGGTGAGTCTAGCAACAAATCATTGAATTATGAATAAATACCGCTTTGATATTTCCAACCTTTTTCCAACCCTTTTAGGCTAGATTCATTTCAGTGACTATTATAGCATTATATTATTTGTTTACAGTAATTGAACTGAGCAATCAACACAAAAACAATGTGTTTGAGAGCTTCTCCACTTGTGTTACAACAGTCATTTATTAAATTACGCACAGATGTCATTCAACTCTTTGAAAGGACTGCCCTCAGGTTCAAGCCTGGATTACATGTATACATTGGCATTCTATTATTAATCTTTCAGCCCTTTTTATTTCCTCTTACAATATCAAAATGGATTTTCAGTTTTCCATAATTCAAGAGAATGAATGCGGTTTTCTTTGGGATGGAGACCTGGGTGGTAAAACTGAATCATGATTATAGAGCAAAGCATATTTCTGCTTCTAATTCAAAATCAGTCGGGGAATTTGACATCATAACCTCATTTTTCTGGTTTCTCCCTTTCATTTTGTACTGCTTCAGTCCATCTCAGCGTGACACAGTTACAACACCAATTTTACTTTCTGACACATGCAAGCTTCTCCTCCTAACTACTATCACCTACCAAAACAAGAAACTAAACTGAGCAGAGATGTCCAGACTGCAGCAACTTTAACTCAGAAGCAACCTGAGAAAATCAAAGACATTCCTCTTCCCTATTTCAGCTAGCAACAATTTATGTCAGTGAAGTTGCACTAACTAAAAAGCAATTGTCAAGGTTAGAAAAGACCTCCAAAACCATAGAATCCAACTATTAACCTAGCACTGCCATGTTCAACCACTAAACCTATCCCCAAGTGCCACATCCCCATGTTTTTAAAACTTTCAGAGATGATGTTTCCTCTGCTTGCCTGGGCAGCTTGTTCCAATGCCTGACCACACCTTCAGTGAAGAAATGTTTCCTGATACCTAAGCTAAAACTCCCACAGTGCAACCTGAGACCATTTACTCTTGTCCTATCACTTATTAACTGAGAGAAGAGACTGACACCCACATGGCTACAACCTCCTTTCAGGGAGTTGTAGAGAGCAGTAAGGTCCACCCTGAGCCTCCTCTTTTTCCAGACTAAACAACCCCAGCTCCCTCAGCCACTCCTCATAAGACTTGTGCTCTAATCCTTTCACCAGTTTTGCTGCCCTTCTTCAGGCATGCACCAGCACCTACACTCAAGAAGATCTGAAAATATGAAAAAAACTGTTTTAGTAAAAACCCAACTAGAATTTTCAAAAGGTTCTCCAAAGGTTCTTATTGTACTGTTTAAGGAGTTCATCAGTGGTTACACGTACAGATAGAGGACTTCAAAGGTATTTCTTTCTCTTTTGAGTTCTACTTCCCTTGGAGGATTCACTCTATGCCAAAAGTTTTAGTTAAATATTATAACCTGACATGCCCTGATTTGGGCCAGTGGTCTCCATTTAAGGACAAGGTGGCACATGATAGTAGCAGAACTTTTACAAAACAAACTGGCAAGTCCAATCACTTTTATTGTAATGTTGGATGGGCAATCTAACTCTGATGGTAGAATGTCTCAAGTTTTTTTCCCTCCTTAAGTCTGCCATGAAGGTCTAGCTTGACCCTGAAACACAAACAGAATTTAGACATAATCTGACCCACACTGAGTAATGGGACTCTGAGATAAGGTAGGACTGGAACCCATTTTTATGGCTGAGAAATCAGTGGCTTCCAGCTCTGAAATATTAGTTGCGGATGTGTGCCAATATCAGGAATTAAATCCCTGATGACTTTTAATGGCTAAAAACGTAGAATACCTTTATTCTATCCAGTTTTTATTATTAAACAAACTAAAAATAAAGTCTGCCCCTTTACACTCTGGAAGAAAGACATATTTGTACAGGGTTACTGACTAAGCCAAAAGGGAAGGAGATAACATCACATGTTTCCCTAGGTAACCTAGGGTGACCTGAGGGGTTTGTATCTCCTTGGGTGGCAGCATCTCCACAGCCTACCCCTGGAGATTAGTAAACAGCCTGAATACTGCAAAAGCATTCAAACACTTTCCAGAAGGAGAAGAGAAATCTCTGCCAGGGCATAAAGAGATGTATCCGTCTCTTATGGAATATTATGCCTATTCCAAGCTCAAGTCATTGCAATGCCTTCAGCAACCATTGCTTAGGCAGTTCACGTCCTCCACCCTCCCTCCCAGAAGTCTTTAAAACACATTGAGTCATCTGTTTGTAAACCAAAGTGTATGGACAGTATGGGACTAGGATGTATACTTAATATTTTTTTTCTCTTTAGGTAGATTAAATTTCACTCCTTTTTTTCACTGCAATAAATTATGCAGGTTTAGAGAAGTAACAAGTGGTATGGATGCTGCAGCAGGTATTCAGCCATTTAAAAATAATGCAACACTTCCAATTTTCAGTCCCAATGTGCATTGCCCAGCTCTATGATTTAACAGTGAGGTCTTAATTTTCCTCTAGACATTACTCCTAAAATGCAGAAATTCTTACTTTTTAATGTCCACTTACTCTTTTGTCCCTTTCCTAGCAAGAGTGTCCTGGTACCAAGGTAATGATTTATACAGTGCAAAGCTGCTGCTCTGGAAAACAAAATCAAACCTTATTGCACATTAAAACATAGGACTTCGAAGAAAAAAAAAAAATAGAAGAATTTATTAGACAACTTTTAATAGTAACAAAATGGAGAGACACAATTCCTAAGCTCAACTGACTGTTCTGTGTCTGATACCAGGGCTTATACACAGAACCAGTCTTACTGGCCAGAGTATTTATGGCTGTCAGATACCTCAGCAGTGTATGCCATAGCAGGTGATACCAAATGGAAACGCTCTTACCCTCTCAGCCTGACCAGCAAATCCATAGCTGCACACAGCCACCACCTTGATCTTAGGGATATCATTATAAGGAAGACATAGCTCCAATTTACTTGGTTTGAGTTAAGAGAAGGCAACAAGTCAAAACTATACAGGTCATTGCAATAGTCTCTTCAAGGTCCACAGGAAAAGCTTTGTACCTCAGCAGGCTTTGCCATACGTGTTTTCACAGGGAATCAGCCGTTGCTTTTCTGCCATATGCACTCCAGTTCTCCCAAGGAGGAGTCCTTGTCTCCAACTGTAAGCCTAGAGGTATTATCAACCACATGCCTTATGGTCTTTTTCAGTCCTTGCATTTAAGGCAAGCATTGAATCTGCCCCCGGGCATGTGTGAAGTAAGAAAACTAGATTTCTGGTATTTCCCAACTGGCACACTAGTACAATGTTAAATCACTCTATTCCTGAGTCTACCTATGCAGCACAGAGGGAGTATAAAGCTTAATTAATTCATGTTTGTAGAGTGTGAGCTTCTCAATAGAAAGAGACTGTGTAAGTAGAAATTACTCCTATTAAATTAGGTATTGGGGGAAATGATCACACTTTGTGCACTGAAGCTTGTTCCTCTGTTCTTTAAATAGCAAGAACGCAGGCAGCAACGTCAATGGAGACTGCATTCCTCATCGTACCTTAGTTTGTTCATAAAGTGCAAGCCAAAACGAATTCTCCTGGCACCCGCTCTGGCACTTTGTGCTGAAAACCTGAGCTAGGGACAGCATCCACTCTTTGGAAGTGCAGACATTTCCTAGGTACTATGTGTTGTCTCTGTGGAGGATGAATCAGTTAACCTGGGTACTTTCTCTTTGCAGTCCTACCGACTGGAACTGTCATCTGCAACAAAATGACAGTCTCCTGTTGAAAAAAAAATACTCAGGACCAGGTCCTGGCTAGGGGGATAAAAGTACTTTGAAGGGGAAAAACAACAACAACAACAACAACAACAACAAAAAAACAAAAACAAAACAAAAAAAAAAAAAAAAAAAAAAACAAAAAAAAAAAAAAAAAAAAAACAAAACAAAACAAAAAAACCAAAAAACCAANAAAAAAAAAAAAAAAAAAAAAAAAAAAAAAAAAAAAAAAAAAAAAAAAAAAACAAAAAACCAAAAAAAAAACAAAAAACCAAGGCCAAAGGGAATGAAGGAAAGAAACCAGGAAAAGAAATCTCAGTATTAGCAGGAAGAGAATTACAACTTTCATACAGATAGGTGAACTGCTTATGTAAAGAACTCTAAAATTAGTCATCACAGTCTGGTAATTTGCCTCAGTGCCAAATATGCAGTAATTTTCCATGTTTGTTAATGTTATAATGCTATTTCACGTAAACTGAGTACCAAAAAGTATATGAATTCCCAGTCATAGTATCAGAGTACTTTTTTCCACTGAAACAAGTCATTTAACCCTGCTCACAATGGGAAATAATAAGATGTAGCTGTTTAGAGTGATAAGAGCAACCTGATACATTTTATGGTACTTTAGCAGAGGCTGTCACTTTTCAAGGATGGCACTACCACAGAAAGCACAAGGGTGAGATCCTAAGTGTAAGTCTTATTAGTTACACCGTTAATGGTGTGAAAGTGCAGCGAGGGTAAGTGAGAAAAATGGCCACTTTATGCATTGTCATAGTGCTACTTCATGTATCACCACTTCCTTTATCAGAACCCATCTCACTCATAAAAGGGGTTCCAATCAAAAACAAAAGGCAGTGAGCAAGAACAGAAAATCAAAGAGGAGTTTTACACTGTTGTTTCCTTTCTCAGTTGCTAGTGCTACTCAATAACACCGAGCTCACTTCAGCATTACATTGTCTTTTTTTTTATCCCTTTCCTTTTCACTACAGACTTTGTTTGTGTCTGGGGCCTGAGGTGCAATGCCTTGGCATGTTGTTAAAGCATTAGTATGAAGAAATCCCAAGGCAGTAGCTTCACTCGTATAGCATTTTTATCATATTATCAACTGGACATTTCTTCTATCTTTGCTTGTCAGAGAAAGCAGGTGTGTATATGTGTGTCTGCACCTATGTGGGTGTGTGTGTGTGTATGTGTACATATAACGATGATGCCCAGCAAAAAATATCTGTACTTTACGAGCTGCTTAAAATAAAGACATCACAGACATTATACAGAAAGCAAGCTATGGCTTTCTCGGCAGCAAAGACAGGGAGGGAAAGCAAGAACCATTCCAAATCCCCATGTAACTCTATTCTTGAAGTTCATATCCCATATATGTCTACCACCCAACCTTTAACTCCTGAAGATTATGTTGCTGCTCTATATTACAAAAAAGTACCATATAATTCAGACCAATGCATATGGTAGGAAGCCTGTCACATCCCGATTAACCTTTCTCTAGCTTCACAAAGAATTTTAACTTAGTATCTCCAGACCCTACAGATTACTTCGCAGACTTCCTTTCAGCTGTCATCTGAGCAAATGAGAGATACCACAGAACCTCCCAAAAGTGAATTTTTAAACAATTTATCAAAGTTGCACTCTCTTGAGATAGAACTGGAACACTTTCTGATTGGAATTAGAGAGACGTTTCAGGTTTGCTTGAGACACATGGTTTTCCACTGCTCATCTCCCCATACCTTAAAATGCCTGTACATAGAGAGGGCAATTCTTGGTCATAGCCAGAGAAACAATCTCATTTAAGGAAATTTACCTAGTCCTGTAACTGAAAGAATATTATAAAGCCCCAGGGAAATGACTCCAACTTCCCCTCCCCAGCCAATAAAGCCACTAGAAGTGTCAAGTTTTTGTTTTGTTTTGTTTTTTTTTCTCTACGGCTCACCAACCTTGATGAATGAGTGCAGCATAACCAAAAACTTACAGAAAAAAATAGGAGGGGTTTAATTATAAACACTACCAAAGTAAGCAAAAAGCAAAAGGTTAGTTTAAACATGGAAAGCATCCATGTAGCAGTGTGGGAATTAAGGGATAACCCTTCTGATATCGCTATTTTGTCCTCTATTTGCTACACCACCATTAGTGTATTTGCAGAACTTAAGAAGACCTTGTACTTCAAACTGAAGGATTTGCATGCATTCAGGAAAACACAGCAATGCCAAAGCATCCCTGCAAAGTAACTGAATGAATGCACTGCTGCTATATATGTTTAGTAAACAGCAGGACATGATTCTTACAGAAATGCTACATTATCACATTTGTGACTTGCCCTTCCCAAAAAAAAAATAAAAAACAAAAAAACAACCACATACAAAAAGGAAGAGAATAAAGAAGAGGAAAAAAATCCAAACAGGTAATGCAAAACCACTACTTCTACCAAAGTGCCCTAAAGCAGCCAAAGCATTCAGGAGCCAGCCAGATAATTTCATTTTCTCTCATTTTCTCTCACATAAATCACTCCAGGGTTTTTATAAAATAAAGCAAATGGTGAATATATAATTGTGCAACATTGTTTTAAAATCAAGGAAATTCAACAGTACAAGAGCTGAATGATTACAATATCAATTAGGGACTTTTTTCAAGCTTTCTTTTTTCTTGTTTGCAAGCTAGTATTCACCAGTATTCATGTGTTTTCATCTCTCTTATTAGAGGGGTTCACACTGTCATGAACAAAGTGGTTTTAGAAAGGAAGAAGACAGATACATTGTCAAGGAAAAAAATAAATTATTTTCTGAGTGTTCGCATGAAAGTGATGGGAAAGTTTGCATACAGTAATGAAAGAATGAATAGATTCACTCCTTGGTATAGTCTATAGTCACGATTTTCCACACATAACATCATGAACAATTTTTCAATATAACAACAGTAGCTACAAAAGGGAAAGTGGAGAGGACACTATGGACTTAGAAAAAAGGAAATGCAGGTTAGACACTAAGAAAAAAAACATCTTTCCAAGAATAAGGATAATAATGCATTGAAAAGATTATGTAAAAAGAGACTGTTATTTTCCACCACTGGAAGTTTGGGTTTTTCAAATGTATATGAAATCTTTATCAGGAAGTCTTTATAGACAGGTGAATCTGGTTTTTGGCAGACAGCTTTCTTGACTGGGCGATCTTTTCTGTCTTCTGTCAGAGAAAACTAAGACGATATTAAAATACATGAAAGGAGAGACAGGAAAAGAGAAAGCCATTTTAGTTCAATAAACATTCCTATATTGTTCTAAATCACGACTCTTGAAGATGACTTGTCCATGATACATGATTCAGAACCTTATTCAGAATTTATGGGGGTAAAATTTGAACTTATGTGCGAAAGCGTGTGGGATTCAAAAGATCTGCATTCTATTCCTGATGCTGCCTGTGACCTAAAAGGTGATTCCGGTCATGACACTCCACTTGACTCTGACACACATTCACAGTACATAAAATAATATTCATATTCTTATTCATGTGCTTCTAGATCTCTTGGTGCAAATCTCGAGAGAGAGCTACATATTATTATATTGTTACTGTTGTTGTGTTGCTATCACTAATATTAACAGGAATTATTTTTACCTGTCTTGGCTGACACAACTTTTAAACCAAGATAATCAACCATCTTTTAAAACTGGACACCGATGATGAAGGTTTATACTTGTCGTTGTTCAATATTAAGATAATGTGAAAATATAACCGTAACATAGCAGTCAGTTTAAGGATTTTATGTGTGTTTTTAATTTAACCTCAACAGCAGTGTACTTTCCCCTTCATATGCATTGTTCTACTCTAAATCTAAAAATTCTGAGTAATACAGACGTCACATACACGCCATTTCATGATGAAACTAAAATTTCCATGAAAACACGTCTTTGGACAGCTTCATCTACTGGTCACTCACCCAACAATATTACCACTACCAAGAAAATAATCACTGCTAGCAAATGTACCAAGAGACTAAAAGTCAACCTCCTCTTAACTTTCACAAATTCTCCATGGATTAGTTTTATTCCTGGACAACTAGGACTAGGCTTCTCTGAAATGATATTTTAAGCAAACTTTAGGAGTTAAAAGTATTCTCTAGAGTAATTTTTTTTTTTTCTGTACTCACCTTCATTTGTAAATTAGCAAATTTTAATTATATAGACATGGGTCACTCCATGACAGTTGGCCTCTTTGGCATCAGTAGTCCCAGGCACATTTAATTTCCTACTGCAAATCTTGCCAAGCAGCTCTTACATTAAATAATCTAATTTTTATCCTAGCTTGAGCCAAAAAGAAAGCAAATGGTTTTATTTAATAAAAGTTTGCTGCAGCTAATTGGCTCCTGTTTTACTTCTTAATCTACTGACTCTGTCCTTTAACAATGACAGCTTGATGTGGAAAGATTTAGGAACCCCTTGGTTACTACTAAGTAGGTGTAACATCTTCACATCTGACATATCCACACACAACCTTAAAATAATCTGTTAAGGCAATCCAATCTAATGATGTACTTTACAAGGCCTACTATTTTTTAAATACCCATGTCTGCAATACTTTTCATCAAGTCCATAAGCTGTAGCTGGCTTCCATTTAGTATAAAAGTTCCCTTTCTAGTGGCACAAGGAATCTCAGAAATAAAAAGTCAGAATTGATCTTGTTGCTTCAGAAAGGTGTCTACCACTTTTAATGATTAAAAGTTTACTGTACACGGTCCAGCCTAGTGGTAAATCTGCTTTATTATGCTACCACTGTATCTCACAGTCAGGTAAAATTTTTAGCTTTGTATTATAACAGTTTTGGCTTGGGACTACTCATTTTTAGCACATGGTGACTTTTAACAAAAACTTGTCCTTCCACGGTAATGAGATGGAAGTGGACTTAAAAAACAGGTGAGTGGTGGTCTTCATGAACTGAACATGAAGTAGTTCACATCTCATTTAAATGAGAAGTGCACAGATTAATAACTAATGTATTATTAATACATATTTATTTCCTCTGCTGTATTCAGTTTTATAGCAGGATGCATAATTAATGTACTATTTTAATCATGCTATAATAACAGAAGTCTCGCAAAAGCAATACACAACCGGGTTTTGTGCAGTTAGTGATGTCTAGTGGGAAGCATTTTCATGTCAACTATAAATAAATAATTAGAAAGATAAATAAAATGCATGTCACTGGCATTATTAAGGCAAAAGGTCTTTCTATAGTTTTGTTAAATATCAACAAGAGACGTTGTGAGGTTTTGTTTCTGTTGCTTGTTTTTAAACAAGCCACTTGAAAGAGAATGGACTGGAAAAACTCAGCCACTGAATTACTGCCCTGGCCTTCTTATAAGGTTTGATGTGCCTCAGTGGTTTATTTCTCATAAGCTGCTCACCCAGTGACAAGAAAAATGCTTGGCAGTGGGGGAAAAAAGGGGGGTGGGGGTGGGGTGGGCGAAAGCATTGATTTCTCTAAAGGCAGAATGCAAGTCTACACACTCTAACAACAAAATGCATGGGTAAACAAGAAAAAGCACTAGCCCCAGGACTGGCAGTCCACTGTAACTCCTGAAAAAGCAAATGCAAGCATTTGGCATCTTTCAATGAAAACTGTTGTGCTTCTGCCCTTGTAACAGGACACCTTTGTAAAGATTTGCACTGAAGTTTACTTATGTAACCCCAAACTGAAATGGTGCACCACTTTCAACTGTTATTCTCCATTGTCTACTATTACTACTTGATTTTTTTTTTTTTAATGACCAGATTATATAAATATATCTACTTAGCATCAACTGTATCATTACCACATGATAAGAAATCTTTCTAGTAACAACAACAGATTGGAGTCTTTTAATTTTTTTAATTGTATAGGCTATTATCAAAAAAAAAAAAAAAAAATCAATAGTATTCTAATATATTAAAGTGACATTAGCAAGGTCCTGCATAACCAGCAGATCTTTTGTCCTTCCCAAAAGTACTAACTCTCAGAAGCAGAAAATACTCTGCTTGCTTTCTATGTGAGATACTGATACCTGTTTCTTGATGTATTCTGTCCTCATTACGGCTGTTTGGACATTTACTTAAGTGCATGACACAGCATAAAACAAACATGAGTGTTGATTCCAGTGGACTGATGTAGCAATGTTCATGTCCATGATGCAACCTTAGCAATGGTTAAAAGGCTGCAGAGCTCCTATATTAATGACCAGCAAGAAATTCCTATTAATTACAGAGTATAATGCAGGAGAGTTCATCTGGCAGTTCTGTGTATTTCTTTACATAGAGTTGGTGGTTCTGGTTAAGGGACAATAAAATGACAATCAATCAGCCAAGCTGAATCCTTCCAAAGTCAGTAAAGCCTGAAAAGACACCACAGAAATAAAGAAGAGAAAGACTGCTTTGGGAACAAGCATGAAGTAACAGGATAAATCCCAGCTTTGGCATAGCACAGCTTCATGCACTTCTTTATACTGGGCTGTGCCAAACACACAAACATCTGTATTTTTCACTTCAAGCATAAATTTTCAGGTTTGAACATTCAGTTTCAGTGGGCAGGTATGTGATATCTTTTACTATTATCTTGGTCTTTATTTTCTGTACTCTGTGATTTTCCACTGTGTCCATCATTCATGAACTTTTAAATTCCCCTCAAGTCTTTAATCTCTACATGTAAAATATGAATTTTCTTTTAGCTTATGTATTTCTTTTAATATGGAAAAGTTTCTCATTCTGATGGCCATGTCTGCTGTCATAATCAGTTGACAATAGAATGCATATTACTATTCCTCTTTTTGTTCATTTTTTAAACAAGTATTTTTCTTGGGTTACTTGTATAGAACGGGATAGAAGGATATAAAATTTTAAAGAGAAAACTTCCAAAGATATACTTTTGAGAAAAAGTAGTATCACTTGGGACTGCCTGCATTTGAGATGGTTAAAAAGAATCAAGTAAAAGTATGAAATTAATGCAGAGAAATTAAAACACATTAAGCTATATGTAGATGCTCTCATTCTGAATTAAAATGCCTTTATTTTTTGTAGTTTAATCCTCCCTTAAGCACTCCACTTTTCAATAAGTTTCCATATAGGGGCTTAATGGTCCTTAATTTTGCTGCATTAACTTCATACTTTTAGTTGTTCTCTCACATAGAATTGCCATAAGATATCTAACTACCACATTTGCTTGGTGATTGCACAGTTAGGAACATAGAAAGCTTGTCTAAGTGCTGCCATTTATAACAGCATTAATTTGAACCTCAAAACTATTAACACAGAAATATTAATGCAAAATTATGGACTCTTCAAAGCTTCTTTTAAAACCTGCACAACTTTTTTAAACAGTTCTCTTCAAGAGACAATCTCAAAACCTTCTGCGAAATATGCAAATATTGTTGTTTTGATTCTTCTGAGAGAAGCAACAGAATTGAGGATGAAACCTATAAAGGAACTTAGCATCATTCAGATCTTCCCAAGTTTGTCACTTCCTGGGCAAATGTTCCAAAAGAAAGACACACCACTTTATATTCTAAATGTGTTTTGAATGAAACTGGCTGTGGTCACAATTACTTGCAGCTAAACTCACTGCTGCCTCTGTTCAGCTCCTTTGCAGAGCACCAATCCAGACCAGCTACCCATGGGATTTCAGCACAAGGATGCTTACCTTGGAAATCTAAACAGGATAAAGTGCAAGTTGGACTGCTCTTCTAAGACAGAAATGCTTCCAAAAAAAATCCTGAAAAAGTTCTTTAGGCTCATTTGGAATTTGAAAACAGAAACCTACACCACCAAATGTCTAATTAAGATGAAAACCATGAAACATGTTAACGAGTGTGAGTAAAATGACTGCTGAATTTTTGAGAAGTTGATGATGGTGTTGAGATGCTCTCCAGGCTTACTGAAAGCCAGTCCAGATTGAAAGAACAGTGCCTTCTGGCATAATTAGATATCTCTCAGATTTTCTATCATGGAAAAGAAAAGAAATAAGGTGTTCAGTTCCACACCCCAATGACAAGAACATACCCTAGAACTAGCAGAGAGAATTGGCAGTGTCACCAGAGATTTCAGATCCATGAGCTGGCTGATTTGGGAATTGTGAGGCAGAGATTAGATAGCAGAAAATGTAGTCTGGGGAAAAAAAAAAAAGTAACAAGAAGCAAACACATTAAAAGAAATGAGGGTTTGTTTGGGGGGGGGGGCGGTGTTGAGACTATTAAAAGAAAAAGAAAAAAAGATTGCTTTAGATATGCAGAGGGCAGCAAAAAGAAGAAAGATTACAGTAAGGTTATGGTCCCAGTAGGCAGGAGGGATAGTGAAGTTGTAAATGGAGACAGAAGGCAGGCAGAGGAGAGGGACTGAGGGGAGAGATAAGAAATGGTTTATGTTACAACAAATATAAATGTCACGCACTTCTCTTCCCCCCTTTCAGCTTAACAAGTGTTCTGAACTACAAGAAACATGGATGGTATCAGGAAGGTAAGGTCTTCCCAAGGGACACTGGCATAGTAGTATTATTTCTTTTTACCTCCCCAGCACTGACAAGTGCACTTCTATAAACAATGTCCTGCTCTTAAATCATCTAATTTATACTTTAATAATTCACGGGTTTCAGAAGATATTTACCCAAGAAATACTTACTGTAGATGCTCAATTAAAAATAAAAAACACAAAACCCCAAAGAAAAACAAGGAAAGAAGCATTTTCAACTCCTAAGTTATGAATGGGAAGTAAACAGATGCATCACTTCAGATGTACTGCATGAGTGCATAAGAATGATACAAATATGTACCTATACAGACAACAAACATTTTCGTATTTGTTGAGCATTTTTGAATGGAATGTTCAAGTGTATGCAAAAGCAGTTTAATCTGCGGTTTCCCCCTTCCTCTTTCACTCTAGGCTCAGCTCTTTCATTCTGGGCTCAGTTACCACTCCTCCTGACCTGCAGGTACCAGAGTTCATCTGACCCCACAGAAAGCATATTTAGCTTGCTCAGCCCCAAGAAAAGTACCTACTACTTTTTGGTATGGTTTGTTATCTGTGGACCTAGCAAGCAGCAACAGCTCACAGAGGTGAGACAGAGCAGAGGATGGGGACTTGAACCTGGGGGTGAGGGAGGAGGTACTGCAAGGCAGATTTTGTTGGTTCATAGGGCCAGGAGCCCTCAGCAGAGCGGATTCTTTTCTGTAAGCGTCAAATGGATGTTTGCAGTTCTGCACTCGCAGAGTTTAACTCTGTTTTTCCCCATTATACTTTTCTTCAGTTACTCAAGAGTTGATCTATATGTGTGAAGAAGCACATTTGTGCACCATTAATAGATTTCATTATGGTTCTGTGCTGTATTTCAAATAAAGGTGAAATGTGAAGGATATTATCAGGTAGTTCTCAGTTCTCAAAATTGTTCTGTTGCTTTCCTTCTATTACTATTTCACAGTTTCTTTTTCCTTTCTCTTCTTTCTAAATCCAATAGCACAATCACTGTGCAAAGTTAGTATTGCTGAAATGAACATTTCTGTGATGCTTCTTGTTATAGCGGTACTTTTCTCTTCACTGATGTTTTCTACTAAGCAAGCAGAGAGACACAATCCCAGTTTTTAAACTGTGCCATATAAAAATCAATCAAGAAGACAATAATGCTCCTGATGTTTTGAAAATGAAATCACCTATATCTGGAATTATTGTGTGCTTACGGTATACACAGAACTATCAGTCTTTCTCTTAACTTTCAATAGCTTTCCCCTCCCCAGCCCTTACAGCATTTTTACCTTACAGTTGTTCTGCTAACATCCTTGATGTACTGGGAAATTTATCAAGGTGAGATCATACACAAGCATCATTCATTATGCTGCTTTAAGTAAGGGGATATAATCTACCACTCAAAATACTTTAGCCTCAAAAAAAGCTAGTTCCTAAGTGTCTTGTGAAAAAACGCAATTCACTACAACTGAAGGGATAGTATTGGAATCATGCAACATCTTGCAAAACTGGCAGAGAAAAAATAGGACAGGAGGAAGTTACCTTGAATACTCTAATGACCGTCATCATTTGCAACGTAAGTCTCTCCTGCCCACAAGAGACTCCATTTTTAAATACTGAGAAGCTCACTCATGGGACAGATCTCTTCATTTCGACCATGCCTTTATGTTCCTCCAAGACTCCATGTTCATTCAAGTACAGCACAGCTATGGCACAAATGGGACTTATTTTCCTTTAGGAATCTGTCTGGTCCTATGTCTGCCTAAAGTCATTTGTCGCTCATAAACCATGCTATGTGGTGTTACTCAAAATTTTTGAAAAAAATGCCATCCTTTTAAAAAACACACAGTCAAAGAACCTTATGAATACTTTATTGGTCATTCAGGATTATTATCTGAGTGCATCCAAACAGAAATTTCAGAATAAGGAAGCTATCATGTTCTAAATGAATGACAAATAATTATAATTACCAGCCAGGTTCCAAGTTCCTACTGCCCATAGAGAATAATCCTATGCAATTTATTCCTTCCCAGGGTGTGGGGGGGTCCACGATCACCTCAACAAAAGCTGGCATAAAAGTTAAAGACTAGCCTTTTCCCACAGACAGTGGAGCAGGTACCAAGATATTGTGTCCCTCCAATCCTAAACTCCTACCTGTTAAATAGTTTATATGTCTATATCCTGCCTTCTCCTAAAAGATCACTTTCAAATTCAAAGTGATTTAATACCTTTTGCAAGATTTCAGACTACCTCTTAAGTTCAGTTTTTGTCCACACCTATGCTGACATCTGGGAAAGGGTCAGACAGACAGATTTCTCCCAGAGACATTGTCTACACTGAGGCATGCAGCAAAATTATTCTGTATTTAGTTCTTAAAGTGGATTATTTAAACTATGTTAAATCCCTGGTAGTTGTAATTCATTTGGAAGAGAGTTAAGTTAGACCAAATCAAGGCAATTTTTATTCTGAATGAACATCTATACAAGGACTAAATTAGGTTTAAATAATCCACTTTAAATTTGTTTTTATAGATTAATTCTTGTGAGCATGACCACGTAAATAAGCTTTCAGTGAACTAAATGCAGTTTCAGTAAATTATTACCAAAAACTGATTCCATTTCAAACACGGACTATGCTTTGGAATGTATTTTCTTGTTAAACTTTGACTATCAGAAAATATCACAGGGAAAACACGGCACTAATCCATTTGAATGACACTAGTAAACTGGCTGGCTTTTTCATTTTGTATGAAGTGGTCTTTTTTTAAAAGGATTAATTATTTGAAATAACGTTTTAGAAGAACTATCACAACAAAAGGAGGTGTGTAAGTTTTTGCTGCTGACATTAAAAGGTTCTCAATTTTTTGTTTTTGTGCTGTAAAATACTAGTTAGGCAATAAATGAGGAACATTATTGGACAGCCCTGCATAACAAAGGCCTTATTCCAGTTCATCCTTACCTTGTTAAAGTAGGAAAAAGCCAGATCCAAGAGAAAAACAAAGTTAAAACTGGCTATTCTCGAGTAGGGGCATTTTGAACATAAAGTTTTAATTTAAATTTATTTAATTTAAACCGAGGGTACAAGGATACTGTATCCTACTGAGCAAAAAAAAAAAAAAAAATAGATGAAGGAATGAGATTGAAAGGTTCCTCATTCATTTAAGAAATGTTTCTTTCTTTTTCTACAGAGGAGCGTGATAACCTCACTCTTTTGGAAGCAGTGGAGAGTAATGAATGTGGCCTCAATGTCCAGCTCTATGTTAGCTTTCTAAGTTTAATTTGAGGCAATTCCTGTACCTCACTTTCCCAACATGTAGACTGAGGCTAACTACTGAATTCCTTTACAGAGTACTCTCAGATCTCTGGCTGAAAAGCACTTAAGAAAGAAAGAAAGAATACCATATTAGTATTTTAGTGATAAGGATGAATCACTGACACAATGATATAACCAACAGATATGCGTTCAAACTTCTAGCATGGGAAAAATCGGGTACAATGATAAAAAGCGCAAACTGATATATTTAAAATAGAAGCCTAAAATCATAAAACCCCTTACCTGTCCAAAAAGCAGTGAACCTAGTACTTCTAGGTTTCAACAAAATGCATTACAGAAAAGCTTAAAAGGGAAAGGGACCAGGGGGTTAAGGAAATTATGTTCCAGTCACGTGAATGGATGACAAATATGTAATACTACAGCATTCACTTCCAACTGACTGCTTGGAAACTGATGAAACATTATAAACACAAAGGTCATTGCAGCCAAGAAATGAGGTGGATTCCCAAGATGGAGTCACTAAACACAAAAAACCCTCGGTAGTGAAATAAAGAGCTGTAACATAAAACTTCTCTCAAAATAATTGTCTTTGTTGCTGACTTGGCTTTATTCAAACCAAACTACGGGCAGAATTATGTGTACGGGGCAAAGGCTAGGACACTCAATGACATCGGCGTCTGTGAGGAGAGAGTTCAGCACTTTCCGTCCTTCACCACCCCAAAACAACTGTCAGACAAGAAACATAAAATAATTAATCTGAACTCTAGAATATGAGCTTGAATTAAGCAGTTAGCAGTAGTATAATGTGTATTATCACAGGTTTAGTGCTATGAGCACCTTCAGGGATTTCTAATGTCAAAGTCACAAGACAATCTTATATATATATTTACCCAACAGAGCAGAGGTCTCCTTGGCTTACATTAATGGATTTTTGGAGCCGCTTCCTTAAATCTTAAAGCTGCTAAAAAAAATGCTTTCCACATTACTTAATTATACATTATTATCTCTTTTTTTTCCTTTAAGAGACATGAATATGCTTATATTAATATCTTACTGCAAAACAAAAATTTCTCTGGGGATAAGGAAAGGCTGTCAGTACCATGATCCTGAATCCATCAGCATCCATCATTAGTTTTTGCATTATTTGATGATTGAAGACTTTGAGGACAGGCGATGCAGGCAGCAAAGTGAGAGTAAATACACAGCTCCAATTTCATTCCAAATTTATAGTAAAATTAATTTCCCTGCTCTCCTGGCCCACATCCACATGCCTTCTCTAGAGCAGAGGTGAGATTTGGCCTGGTTTACCCTCTGTCTGACCTACACAGTTTATATCTGAAGCTCAGTAAAGAACAAGCTTCAGCAGCATTGCAATTACTGACATACACCCATAATATTTCTGCAATAAAAAAAATTCTGCCATTTTCTCCTCCAGTATTTCAAAAGAGTCTATTCCTCTTTCTAAGCATGTGTGCCACACTCCTTTGTCTGATCTATGACCTGTGTACGTTTCAAAAAAATATGCCAGTTTTGTCCTTTTTTAATGTCGCTCATAAGTGAAATATTTCTCTCTTTTTTTTTTTTTTTTTTAACATTTTTTCCCCTTAGCAGGAATTGCTGAAGTTAACTGACACAACCTATAGCTTGTCACATGAAGCAGAGGAAAAAGCATGAAGGGACCTGTGGTGAAAACAACAGGTGTATGCGGAACACAATATAAGAGGCTGACACTGAAAACTGGATAACATTCACGTTTGCCAGTTGCAAACAGAGAAGGAGAGAGACAAGTCTAAGGATGATAACTCAAAATACACTTAAACCCTTAATTTAGCTTAAAGGTTAAAAGTAAGTTTGACACCTTCTTCTATTGCCTGTGCTCACCCTCAGGCAATAAATGAACCAATGAAATATAATAATGGGTCCCACTGAGCCATTGCACTGCATCCTGTCAATTACATACTTTAGGGATATCAGATGTACTCTTATGGGGAACTTAAAAACATTAACGTGTTTTAAAAAATACACCAGACACAACATTTTAAGTGGTTTTAGTTATTCTCTCACTTTTTTTTTCTTTAAAGATTTATCTGATTATCTGTATATCATGAAGTACTTATTTTCTTTCTAAATAATGCCTGTATGAAAACATCTAAATAAAAATATCTAGTATTCTCAAAACTGCTTTTATACATTGTTCATAGGGTTTTTTTCACCTCATCACTGCTCTCTTTAGTTCACAGGTCCCTCTGGAAAGTAAACGAACTGTATATTGCTTTATACTTTTGACCGTGAGTATCTGAAACTGACTTTGTATGAGAGTAAATAAATAAATAAAAAAGTCACTAAAGGACCTCTTGAAAGTAAACCCCATGTGCTTTTTGAGCTAAGGACTTGAACTTGACTCTTTGATACTGATTTAATGACAATTAATACAGACAGTCTTTCTTTTAAAATTTTCAATTGTGTAATGCCTTGAAAATTTAGATGAATATCTCTTTGAACTACACGCACAACAATTCCTATGAATGCTAATGAGATACAGTAATGAACCACAATTCTTTCATGTTAAGACTTTTGCTTAGAGTGGTGTATAAATGCCCTGAATTAAGCCACAAAACATACACAGGAACTAAGCATTATTATTCCTGGCTTACAAATAAGGGAACAGGCACTGCAAGATTGGTTTGCAGAGTTTAATATGCAGGTTTAATTCCAGAAAGGTGTTATGGAAAGTAGCAGGATTTAAACATGTGCTTAAAATTTAACATGCCCTAAACACCCTCCCAGCTGGGTCCTAGGTGTGTGTCGGTGACAAACCTCTAACACAAAATTTTGGCTGCTAGCCTCAAGCTCCCAGCCATTTGTGCAGCGAAGGTAAAGGACTGGCTTAACGTCTGCGTATGGTAAGCACAGATATTGTTCAGCAGGCAGTAAAAAGCATGAAAGGATAAAGTATGGCTTATAAAAGTAAGCACCGTAGCTTCTCCTTGGTTTTGAAAAACAGTAATTCAGATTTCTTCCAAAATCGTGTTCTCTCCCTCTGTTCTACATTCAGCTCCCTATTCTTTCCCTTTCCTTTTACTCTCTTTAAAAGCTGCTAACATCAGCTGCTTCTTTGTGGATTTTTCTTTTTGCTTCATTGCCTACAAATTGCTCTAAGCTCTTCATTCCCTATGAACCTGTTCAGCTGGAGGAGAACAGCTGTACAGCAGGCTGTTCCTAGTACACCTCTGGAAAATGTATAGGAAAATGTTAACAAGACACACAGACCAAAGTTTTTTGTCTTCTGAAGATTTGAGTGGGGATATATATTTACATATATTTAAACCTGAACGCATCTAAGCAAACATACAGTTGGGAAAGATAAAAAAAGTCATTAAAATACTAGGTACATTTCTCCAGAGACCAAAACATCTAAAATTCTCAGTCTCTGATTTACATCCCCCAGGGTGTCAGAGGATGTCTAACCAAGTCAACTGGAGTGGAAAAGCACTGCATGTCAGCACAAGAAGGCCTGATTGCTATAAAACAAATGTCTTCTTTAGTTCCTTACTGCCTTAATCCCCTCCCCCACACAAGAAAAACATTCACTCAAAACTGACTCTCATTCAGCTTCATACTTAGGTTCCAAAGATAATGAGTCCCAGTATACATTTTACCTCAAAAGTTAGATCTGTTTTCAGAAAAAATCATGGTTGTTTTGTTTTTCTGTTTTTGTTGAAGTAATCAAAAATACTAAGATACGAACCTTGATTACAAGTCTCTAAATAAAGGACAGACTTCTGCAGAGTATGAGAGAGAATATGTGAAGAGGAATAGTTTTGAGTTTTGTTTGAAATTCTCCAAAAGGATGCTTCTACCTGAAGAGAATCGACCCTGAGTTTCTGATCAAAAACTCAAAGAAGGAGATGGAAAATTTGCTACTGACTTCTAAGTGTTATGTCTAAAGAATGAGATTTCTTTTCCCCTGACATGGACCTGCTAGTTCAAGCACTCAACACGTGCAAGATAAATCATCATTTCTAATGGTGATGTTACTGTTGTGCTTTACAGGTCTAAATGAAAACGACGGATAAATCACACTACGTTAAGGGCATAACACCAATGACTATAGAGGTGCTCTTAGTTCTCTTGGGAGGAGGTGGTTTCACATTTGCCCGATGTTTAAGTATCTTCCTCTTTAAATACTTCCTTAAGGGAAGGTTTAGTTAGAACAATGGAAGCTGAAGTTAGAACAATATTGTGATGGCTGTAGATTTGGTAGAAAAGAAGCATCTTGGTTTTGTTTTTTTTAACAACTTTGTCTTGGAGAAACAAACATGAGAGTAGCTACAATGAAAGATCCCAAACGCCATAAAAACTATTCAATTCTGATCCTTCAGCAATATCATAATACAGTTTTTGGTGACCTTTTCTTCTCCTCCTTGTTTTCCATTTACTTCTCTAGATTTGAGGCAATGTTCCCCCACTGGCCTCTCCAGGCTGCCAAGGACTAGGGGAAGGAAGTGGAGGCATTTATGCCCTCCTCCCATATTAACTGGTTGCCCTTCATCCTGATATCAAAACACCTCAAACAGGACACTTTTGAGACAAGCATGGGACCTAAGTCAGGATGGGGACTCTGAAGGAGGTGAAGCATTATTTATTCTATGACTAGAAACTAGAATATTTAGACGTCTCAGTACACCTGGCAGATCCTAGTGCTACAGACTTCACCCTGGCCAAAGTGTTCTTGGGTCTCTGAAGAACTCCAGAAAGTCCTATTGATTCTTGTCTGAAATGTTTAATGATGTTAGGATACTTGAAGAATCCTAAAAGTCACAGAGAGCATGAAAAGATTTTGGTGTATCCCATCAGTACTGGAAAACACAGCATTTCTAAAGTTTATGTCATCCAGTGCTCACACATAGGAGATTACACTACAATCTGAAAATCAAATAAAAGCCCAGAGCAAACCCCTGGTAAAATACAAAATAATAACTGTGGGATGGCTCATTAACCTCCAAAGTTCCTAAGAGGTTGGAGATCTCTGAAATGTCTGTCCTTCTTCAGTGCCTGCAAGCCTGATATGAGATTTAATGAGTCCTCTGTATGAACACACAAAGAAAGAAATGTTCTCTCGTTTACGATTCATCGAGCTGTCTTTTTACCACTTTAAAAATACGGCTATGCCAGAGACTTAACTGCAACTTTACAGAACAGTGTTCTCTTTCAGTAAAATGATCAAGACCACCAACTTTTTAACACTTAAAAAACGATGCTTTTATGCAGTAGAGAGAAAAACTTACAAATGAAATTTATTCTATGATCCATTTTTATCACTATTTTTCTCCAAGAAAAATAAAATCAATAAGAGGAAGGATTTTTTTAATGTGATCAGCAGATCTTAACACTTCAAAGGGCTGAAGTTCACTTCTCTGAATTCTAGCTCATGACAAGAAAATCTTCTTAAGATGATGATTTATGCACTGATAATTCCAGATATAGCATCTTCAATATCTACTGTAATAGTAATTGTACATACAGTTTGGTTTATTTTATTTCTTTCTCAGAATTATGTTGGAAAGTTACAGTATTAAACTGAGACAAAAGAAACACAAAAGACTCTAAAAGCAAAGAAAACAATCTGTTAAATTTAAAAAAAAAAATCTGTTGGAAAGTAACTGGTGTGGGAATGGGTGTTAGATGAACACCCTGTGAGTGTAGGTGGAAGAGGATTGCAATGATTTCAGTCCTTCTCAAAAATACTGAGCAAATACTGTGGTCCTGATACTACGGCCTAGATGGATTCATCCCAATTTCCAGACTCCAGCTAAACCACTAAGCTTCCTCTTTCTAAACATGACCAAAAAGAACCAAAGAACTGGTTGGGTTTATTTCATTTTCTTTGTAAAAATCTGGCCATAACAACTGTCCTCCACACTGCATTATCAAGAACAAATTGCTGCGCAAAACAAAACGGGAGGTTCGTGTCATAGTTTTTCTCAGTTTTTTTTAGTCTTATCTTCAACCGTTTCCTTTTTAAAAGTGAAAAATTTGAAATTAGAGGTTATGCAATACATTTGTGCATATAAAACCATTATTAATAATTATACCCAGAGCTTTGGGTTCATGAACAGGTAGAGTAAGACAGGAAAATGTAATTTTATTATGGAGGAAAATTGGTTATTGAAATTAATGTGTTTGAGTCAGAGAACAATATTTACACATGTGCTGTGGTACATACTGGATGGTTACTTATCCCTTGAAAATCTTAGATTTTATTTTGATTGCCAAGTGATTTTCACATCAAGTTCTACTGCAAGAATTAGGCTGCTCCGAAGCATGCTCTCTGCACCAGGTTTCAAATTTTACCTATTTGCACAAACCTGCAATTTAATCAACAGATAAACGTAAGAGAGTTTCATCAGTAAAGACACACAGCCCAATAAGGGGCTGCAAGGTTTAAGAAGGATGGAGAACATGCAAAAAGTCTTCTCATGACACATTGCCCCCAAACAAACAACAAAATCTGTGACCTTCTTTAGGTAGGTTGTTTTCAGCTATGGCAAGGCCGATAGGACTCTTGGCTCCACTCACTTCTAACACTTAGTGAAAAGATTATACATTGTCTGGAAAATGGTAAAAGAATTTAAACATGACACCAGTGGAATGCTTAATACAGTAAGTTTTCTGAAATACAAAGTCATAAAATGAAATAGTTATTAGTTGCTTGGGGTTTTGTTCTGGTTTGTTGGTTTTTTTTGTTTTGTTTTTATTTGCCTGTAATTGCATGCTAGTCAAGACAGTATTCAATTAATAGAATGATGAAAGCTACAGCCTACATACTCTAGCATATGTTGTCAGCTCTTTCAGGTTTAGCTAGGGGAGACTGATTTCATCCTTGTGTTATGTGGGGCTGTGATAAGTCACTATTATCTACGCTGAGAATTACCTGTCTGATGATGCTAAGAATCAGCATGGATTTTAGGTGCCCAAGGCTGTAACAGCATTTCACTGGTTTCACTTACTATGCTGCCTACAGCAAGTCAGCACCTGACATGCCCAACCAAGCAACAGCAAGCAATTCAAGGGATTCAAACAACAAAATTAAAAAATAAATTAAAAAGCTCCTTCTGCTTGTGCAGTAGGCATAAGCAGTGACCTTATGCTATTTAGATACTGCTGACTTAAAGGTATTTTTTTACATCTTGGACTAAATTTACAGTCACTCTAAAATCTTATGTTTTCTATTCCTTAGACAATACTGTAGCTACATTTAATCTATTGAAACCTTAAAAATAATTAAGACATCTTTGCCACGACGTTTAGTAATCACAGGTTTAGCAAAATGTCTGCTGGTGCTTGTGGTACACTAACAGCATTGGAATCACTGACAATCTGTATTATAACAAGAAAGTTTTTCTTCTAAGTTGTGTAGTTACAAAACATATAGCAGAGTATTTTACAAGAGTATCTGATGCTCTATGTCCTTTTACTTACATATCCAATAAAAGTCTTGAAAAATTCATCCTGAAAACATATATTGTAAGTTGAAAGATTCAGCTCAACTCCTAAATACATTCTTTCACATCGCTTCCTTGCTATACACACACCAAAAGCCAAACCTCTCCACCAGCTCTGGAGCCTTCCTTTAAGTTCCTAATGCAGATTTTATACATTTTCAGCACTGTAAATCTCAGTCTTCTGCAGCCAGATAGCTTCTCTTCCCAGTGACTAATAATAAACGAGAGTAGTAGTAGATAGTCTTTATCATCACATTCAACACCCTTGTCCCACCTGAAGACAAAAGTAAATTCATAACTATGTTCTCTCGGTTGTCAACATTTCAAATCTTCGGCTCATAGGTAGCCTGCAAACTGCACATAAAATGGTAAAACCTTATTCTGCTTCAGATGCTAGAGAAAATTTTGAAGGATTCATTCAGCAAAAATTCCCTATGTGTCCACTCTTAACTGCTTTAAACCATCTTCAGCCATTCTCATGTGTCCTGTCCCAGGGAGAATATCTGCTAAGGATTTATATTTTAAAACTGCAGCAGGAGTAAACCTAAAGGGATTGTATTTTTTTTTTTTTAATGGAATTTAAGCAAGTCAAGGGGAATAAGTCTAAGTTAATTCCGAAAGAGGTAAGATTGTGATGTTATTGTTATCCTTGTTAGATTAATTTTAACACGTCCATGTTAATGTTATGCTTCAGGATACTTTCATGTCTCATGGTAGAACAGATAAGACTGAAAATTTCCAAATGTAATAAAACTATTCCAGAATATAAAAGGTACTCTTTTAGTAGACTAGAGAATCAGGAACATTCACACCATCAAATCCTCCTGACTGATGATGCCAAAGTGATTTCCAATTGCTGAAGTGTTCACTTCCATTGTGTGTGAATAATGAGGGGCTGAATGTGTCACTCAGCAAACAAAACTGTCAAGTCTCTTCAGTTTGACTTTTCCTGGTTTAGGCCTGAATGCTTTTTTTCCTTTTTTTTCCTCTTTAGTTTAAAGAATGTGTATTTACTGGTATAAGACTTTCCAGGAATACCAGAAATTCAACTTTTGGCATGAACATGAATACAGGAACGTCAATGAAAAAAAAGAAAAAAATCCCTTCTATGGAAGTTTAAACTGGCCTACTGGGAGGACAAAACGTAATTAAAATATCTGCATCCTGCACTAATCAAGCTGAATCTATTCAAAGTGACTAAGAGGAGGACAAAGAAAAGTGTTGTTCTGCTATCCAACAGATGAAAAAAAGTTACTGACAGATGTGAAGGCCAAAGCATTTAATGTCTTCTTTGCATTAGTTTTAATTAAAAAGGTTAACAATGAGAAGGTGGCTAGCATAATTAATACAAACAACAAAAGGATGATTTCAATTAAAAAATACAGACAGAAAAGGTTATTGAGTACTTAAGTAAATTAGTTTTCAGAGCAGATGTGCCTGGTGAACTTCCTCCTAGGGTACTTAGAGAATTGGTAAAGCCATTTCAGAATCATGTTGCCATCAGAAAGCAATCTGGGAAGGATACAGGAGGTATCAATAAAATGGAAAAAGTGAAAACATAATATTTATCTTTCAAAAAAACTTAGGAATAACTTTTTTTTTTGTCACCTACTTAGTCCTAGAAAAGCTCTGGAACAAATAAACAACATGATTTGTAAGTAGCTGTAAATATGAAAAGGACATAAGAATGGTCAAAAATCAATTAAGTCAGAAATAGTCAATCATTTAAGAACAAATCTAGTCAACAGAATTCAACGCCTCCACAAAATGGTAAGAGGCTTTGTGGAGAGGTGAGCTGCGAGCAAGGTCATCTATGAACGTACCCTTTGCCTCATAGGAAAAGTACATACATAGGAATCCTCATGCATATAAAAAAGGAAAATTTGTCCAAGTGCTACTAATATTGTGTGGCTTCAAAACTGATTAGGCAACTGTACACAAAGTGTAATCATGATTATGCTATTGCTTAAAATTATCTTTTTTTTTTTTTTCCTCTAACAGGCTTGTTTCAAGTTTTAACAAAAGGGTCATTAAAAGAATCTGCTTTTTGCATTAAAAGACTACACATAAGACTACACTGGAGCTGCCAGTGTGTTGAAAGGTCAGCCAGAATGCAAATTTCTGAAGGGTAGGAACAAATGTAGATATCACAATTGTGTAGGTAGAGGTTTCTCAGAGAAAGATCTAGAGATCTAATCTCTATCCAATCTGGAAATAAATCAAAAGTGTCTGTTCAAAGAAACACACCTTGGATATGTAAAACTGAAAAGTACCTGCAGGATACAAAAGACAAATCTTCTGCTTTGCTCCAATTTTTGGGAAAACTCGAGATGGATTGTTTCTGTCCTGTTTGGGGCAGCTCAAAGAGCTAGAAATGAATGGGGAAAAGTCAAAAGGAAAACCATCATGAGTCTGACCAACAGCAAAAGACCTGAAATTTAACATATGATTGCTAAAGCTTAAAGAAGAGGAGGCTGAAGACAAAGATGACAGAAATCTTTTAATGTAAAAAAGGTAGCTATAAAGAGGAATGTCTTGTCTGTGATAAAGAACTAGAGAAATTAAGTTGTACCAAGATGCTGAAAAGATTTCTAACAGTTAGAAAAATTACTGCAACACTAAAACAGGTTGTTAAGCAAGCCTTGGAGTTCCCACAGTTGGGTGTCTTTAAGAAACAAACATCTGTCAGGAATGACCTAGGTGTAGTTAATCCTGGTTTGGAAGGGACAGGAACATCAACCATATTATTTTCTCCATTTTTTTTTTTTTTCAGTTCGAATAGAAGGAAAAAATACTTTTAAAAAGAGAAATTCCTGTATTCTTTTACACACAGTCTACCAGAAATACTAGCTGTACACTTAAGAACTACTATAAATCATTTCTGCGGAGTCAAGTCCTCACCTCTGTAATGCCATAGGTAGTTATCTATGTCCGAAATTATAGAACTCTAGAATTCTTTGCTACTTTCTCAACCATTACTTGATCAGACCATTTGTTTTCAGACTGGAGAATAAATCAGGTTCAGACAGATTCAAATTTCACTGAAAAATTGCAAGAGTGATTCAAATATGGTATTTTAAAGCTCATGAATACAGTTTGAATACAAAACTCAAAAATGAGCATAGGAAATTCAGCTATGAAAGTAGAAATGTCTGCAAAAACTGATGTTATAAAAATACTTGCACACAGAATGATGTGATAATGAGCCATACATCAGAAAAAAATTATAGCAGACAACATGAATGGAAAACATATTTAAACTCAAAAGGACACCTGTGCCAGTGTTAAAAATGATTTATTACATGAATTGCAGGTCAGAGCAGACAATACTTGCCTACACGAATAAAACAAGAAAGGGTCTCTTTCCACTTAAAATTGGACTATTACAAGCATTTCTAAATCAGTGCCTCATCTAGTGCAGTACAATTAACTCAAATTAGCATACTATAAACAGCACTATTAAGAAATTTAAAGGCTTTGACTAAATGAAGAAAAATTCAGCTATAGTCATCACACAAATCTTAATTAAGGCTGCTTTCTCTGACATACAAAAAGAAAACAAAAACACAACCCTTGGACAAGTTGCTGCTATTCTCAGGCGAGTCAATCACAAAACATGCCGCAGCTAAGTCAGCTACGTCAGTGAGGCCAACTACAAAATAACCTTTTGTGTGTGTGTAACCTATCCTTTCTGGCTTCACATTCTCATCATTAGTCCAGTATTATAATAACTGCATAAGCAATGGATACACATTTGTGCAGGCATATAAATGTGTGGTACAGCACACCATTTCAGAACACTAATTGCATGCAACAAAATTTATGTTCTTTTTTACTTTTTTACTTTTCTAGTTGAGTTTCCAAGTTACCAACACATTCTTAATTTTTAATTTAAGTGCATAGTATCTATTTTCAGACTATTTCAACCATTTCATAAGTAGACAACAGTATTTTATTGGTATGCTCCATAATTTTTATTACAATGTCCTCCTCAGTAAGAAAGGCTTAAAAAAAAGCCAATTTCTGTCCTGTAATTTTCTATCTTCTTATTTTTACATATTTAAAACATTCAGATGGGAGTACCATGCAAATCTTACATTAAAGAAAAATTGTTGCAAGAAAAGGGATACCGTATAATAGCACTGCCATATCTAAAACATGGCTTGAATATTCATTACTCCAAAATTAGAAAGTACTATCCAGAAAAAAAATATAACTATAAATCCGATGAATGTGTCATGAAGACTTCTGACATAGGTAGGAACATACAGTGGATTCCAGATTTATCACTGCCCCCAGATTCCCTATCCAATACATCCAGCCATGAAGAGGAAGCAATGTGCCATCAAGAAAAGCAATGTGCCATGTGGAGAAAATGCTGGGTCATCTCCTGAATGGGCAAAATGTTTCATTTTAAATCCAGGTAAAAGCAAGTTTGATGCCACATTAAGGATTTCTTTCACTCAGGATTGAAGAACCTGTGGTAGCAAAGGGTTTAATGGCATCCCTAATTCTCAGAGTTGCAGCAAGCACCCACTAGACACCATGAGGACTATGTATTGCAAATTAATTCTGTGTGGCCAGTTGCAAACTCTTTTGCTGAGTCTTTTAAGAGCATTTTCTTAATGACTGTGAGAGCTGAAACTTCCCTGGAAATATTTTATTCCTGAGAATAAAACAACTGAAGAAATAATACGACTGTATAGTTATATTATCCTATGCAGATGAACTGGTCTTTCACAGCCTAGATCAGGGCAAATGTGAAGATATGCTCTAAAACACTCAGTTTCTAACATTCTGCCACAAAACAATGGATAGCCCTTACTGTATCCTTGACTAAAATCACACAAGGAAATGATGAGCAATTTCTTTACATTATTTAGATATATCTACAACTTCCCTAAATTTATCATCCTAAATTACTGTGCTGTAAGACTGTGACAGAGAGATCATGTTCAAAGGTGGGCAAATCCTATCAAAGAAAATACCTGATATTTAAGATACAGTGATATTCAGCTCTGCTGTATAGCCAAGCCTATGAAATTCAACATGTTTTGCTCTGCCCTGATCTACGTCAATACAATGTTACACTGAGTTACTCCTAGTCAAATACCTGATAAATTGATCGGTTACAAGAAGCAATTGACTATAAAGCAAGCCTCTGAACACATTTTCATTGCATTTGTCATTGCAATAAGTGAATAAATCTTTCAAATCACTACTCTGGTGCATTCCCAAAGACCCTCACCATGAAACCTGAACTACATTACTCTGAGTCATAGGTTGTCTCTTTGACAAAACCCAAGCATGTTAATTACCTTGCTTTGTCTTTCATCCTCAGTAATTACTTTTGCTCCATATGGTGACAAGTTAAGTGCCTTCTATCTGCATGCAAAAAAGCAGCATTTTTTTTGGGTACCAAAACTGCCCACATTTTGCAACACGCAAGAAGCTGGATTACCAAGTCAAGCACAGTTGAGTGGGCTTGGCAACATCATGACAACTTCTGATAAAATTTTACTTTTCCCTATTACAGACAAAAATAGTGGAAAAGACAGTATTAAAGAAATGTTTCTCAGCTTTTTACAGGATTCTTGGGATTCTCACTCCTCTGTGCCCTGGTTAGAGCAACAGGTGCTGATCATACAGAAAATTAGGTCCATGCAAGATCAATATAGTCTCTTGCCTGTGGAGCTGGTAGGTGCAAAAGCAAGACCAGAAAGAGAAGGAATATTAAGCCATTTGATAATAAAACAACAGTGCCCCCTACTCCTCCAGTTTCACCCCATGCTTATGCTACTTAAACCTTGTCTTGCTGCAAAGACCAATTTATGTTTCTTGCTTTATTCGATGTTACAAAAAATGGAGCTAAAATAGTAAGAATAAGAAAATTTGGGAAAAATCCTGGTGTATACAACAACCAATTCAGAGCCCTATTATGCTCGCTGTAGTGTTCTATAAACAAGGCAGGGAAGCTGCCACTTTTGGACCTGTCAGTAAGAAAAAGAAAAAAAAACATGCTACAAGTCTAACATCATTTTCTAAACAGTTAAAACTCTGGTCACCATCAATTCAGCTAATTCCCAGAGCAAATAAATTTCACCGAAATCATTTACTGCCCGTCTGGAATACAGACAGGCTGTCCCAAAGGTTAATTTAATTTTCGCCAATTTAACTCACTTTCTAAAACCCACACAAATTTCAACAAGGATTTCTGGAAAAAAATCACTAAAGTATCAAACAGCTTTGTAATCATGCCCAGCACTTGGGTAGAAAGAACATTCAAGAATATGCTAATGGCTTGCTGTTAAAATAGAGTTAAACTAATAAACTTGGAAAACTGTTCATACCTGCTCTTCTTTAAAATAAAAACAAAGATATCACAGGTTTGTTTGTTTTTTTTTAATTTTCAATTTAAAGCTTAGATATAAACACTTTAGATATAAACTTATGAGGCCAACAACCAAAATGCTGTGAGATTGAGCTAAAGAAGGCAGATAGTAATTTAAAATAAATTGAACATGTCCCTTGATAAGCAAAAAGGGATTAAACATAGTGAAATATTGAAGAATAAATTTAAACTATTCTTTCTTTGTAATATATCAATTTAAGGAGTAAAAATAATATGCTAAGGTTATGTACTTCAGCAATTATGGCATAATTAAATAACATGAATTTCATACTCACCCTGTACCTCAGTTTACAAATCACCACATTAATAGGTATTATAGCAACTCTCCCTTAAGTTAACCTGAGCATATTTTTCACCCTGCAATACAGATACAGCCTCTCACTACTATATTCTATTAGCAGCTCTGCCCTCTCCCATTCAAGTGCATAGCTCTGTCAGACACACACACACACTAAAGGAACTTCTTAAGCTTTGGAAATAATGAAAGGATCAGACTGCTACTCTGGTGTTTTGAGACCCTCAGAGCAAATTCCTTGACTGAAAAGGCAAGCAGAACATACTCTGAGCACTGCAACAGAGAATTAAAAAGAAAAAAAACCCTATTATTTTCCAGCCTTCATCTTATAAAACTACATTATTCAATTACAACTCTCAGAAAAAGAGAAATTACCTAAAACGAGACATCTGCCAGCACTTACCAGGACTCTTGAAAATCATCATAGGCTTCTCCTAAACAAAGGGTGAAACTGGAGCTGCCACGTTCTGAACTCAGTGCTAATGGTTTTCATCTTTTGTACTGTAGGGCTAAAATGAATATTTTATGGAGAATCAGTGCAGGAAACTCTTTGGGGAAAGTCGTCTAAGAGATTCTTATGAATCAATGTTTCCTTATGCATATCTATTTTTCCTCACAATGCTCTCAAAAACAGCAGAGTTTTTTTTGTTTTAAATCAAAGCTTCACTTCTTCCCTTAAATAAAAGGCCAAAGCAAGAACAGATTGTGAAGCCATTATATTCATGAAGAGAAAAAGAGAGGTTAATTCAAAATTCTATGGTCTGTTGAACCCAATATCCACACGTTCCCCAAAGCAACAACAAACGCACCACGGAAACTCAATCAAGGCATCAAACCCACTCCAGCAAATGTGTTGTGCCAACCCATTATTAATGTTGCCTCTCAGGGAAATTCTGTATCAGCATGAACTTGCTGAAAATATTTTTCACAAATTCACATTATACTATTTCCTTGACATTAAATGCCTAAGATGGCAAATTAGGAGAGGCCTGGGAGACAGAAGACATTCAAGGATGTGTTCTGTTCACAGAACCGAACCGATGAACAAATTGCACAAGTACACTCAGAAAGGGTTTAACACACTGACATTAGCTTTTAGCAAATTTGACAGATTATAGATAAGAAAGTTGTCCTTGTGAAGAGAGCTTCTATGGACTCATTCTCCTGTATTCCTCCCCATGCCAATCACAGGAACAGGAGAGAAATATCAGTGAACGAACACAGCTGAATCAAGCCATTCAGCACAAGCGTATGGAGCTTAATCGTGCTCCCTCACATCTTTTCCTACTGCCAAATAAAAACACCATTGTTCTTGCTGAAGAATCCCCTTTCATGTCTCAAGGATCTCGGCCAGCTTAGTTGTGAGAGTTACACTGCATGCCCTAATGGAAGTGAGGCGATCTCACGTCTTCAAATTCATCCTTTCACCCTCTTCATGGCGATACAATTTGAATGCAGTAAGCACTGCTGAACACACTGGGAAAGTTCATTCAGCAGGTGCTTACACAAACCACTCCCCCCCACCCGCACCACGTCATGTTAAAATTTGTATGCAAGCTACATGCGTGCTATCTAAAAATGCATGCTAAGTGCATGCTAACTGCAACACAGCCTCACAATTAGAGAGCTCCAATCTTATCTGAGGTGGTAACGCAAACATCCACTTTCATAGATGAACAGCTGTAGTAGGTGGGAGAAGGATGAAGAGGGGAAAAACTTTCCGTAATGTGACCTAATTAAAACTGTACATAATAAAGCAAATTGATGGCACAGAAGTTCAGATATTAAACACATTTTTTAAAGATTCAAAACCATGTTGGTATGCGAGTATTCATTAGCAGGTTCTGTGAGATGAGAGAACATAAGAAAAAATTTCACAAGAATTTTCTGTAATGCCAGTGACTGAATTATTATGAAATTCCATTTTTTTTTTTTAGAAAACATGTCATTTGATAAAACAACATCAATGATATGTCACATATGAAGCTGTTATAAGTCATTATAAGCTATCACCGATAAATCAGTTAGACTGTTTAATCTGTCACACAAACAGTATTTAGTAATCAAACTCAAGTTTTATATATGTTGTTATTTTTTTATCATTATAAGACCACATTAAAATAAAACAGGACACATAAAAGCATTTTCACTGCAGTAAAGGAAAAAGTGACTTTGCTGAAATATTAAATAGCATGTGGAAGTATGAAAAACACAATAAGGATAATTCATTCAGCAGGAGAACAAATAGAATTCTGTATTCATTTCTTTAAATGTCTGCACTGAAAAATCAGCTCTTGGCATGTGTCACACAGCTGGGACAAATCGAGTCTGTAATTTCATTCGGTGCTCCAGTTGGATTTGATTTCCTAACACCTCCTGCAATAACGACAAACTGTTGTTTTTGCAGAAGTCTGGGCAACTAACCCTACAGAAAGCCTCTAAAAACACACTGGTTGGGAATGGAGGAAACTGTGAAATGTACAAGCCAACAGTTTTATTTGGTAATCAATTCTATCTTTTGGCGTAATTGCCATATGGCACATTATTTTCTTTTTTTTATGTTTAGCAGTTTTTTCATTAGAAATTAGTGTTTTTCTTCTGTTTCAAAAAATCCCCTTATCAGGGCAAACATATATTCTTACTCTCCTTTAAAGCCCAAGAGCCTGTCAAAGGTAACCACGTATTCACAATATCCTGTTAGGCTGCTTTATATTTTTTTCCAAATCCTGAAGAAGAAAGCAATATTCAGATGAAGATGGACCAGAATCAGAACTGTAAATTAAATCAATCACATTAAAAGATGAGATTTATAGCACATTTGCTTCTTCGGTCTACAGCTCATTTATTCTAAATACCTCTTCCTAATGAGTAATTTTCTGGATGCCACCACAATTTACGAGAGTCAGCATCCAAATGTAGTACAAGCAACATATTTATATCAGTTTATTTGGTCAGGAAAGAGCAATATAACCTGGCATATATCAAGAAATTAATTTGTCTGTATTCTGGAACAAAAACATTGCAACTGTAATGTAGGAGTGTCAAGCTGGAAGTAAAGTACCCTTCTTGATCACATAAATGAGATTCTTAAAAAGATTATTAATAAATATGGATCTAGAGTCACTCTTCCAAGGAGGGTAGTAGGATTCCAGCTGCTAAATACAGGTGCTGGATTCAGACTGTGAGAAGCATGGACCAAGATCCAAGCTAATCTGCATGCATCAGCCGGCCTGGGTCCACAAAGAGAAAAATCCTGTCCCTCAGTTCTTACTTCCTCTTTCCGCCCAAGATACTCAACAGCCTTTATCGAATTATTTCCATGTGGTCCAAAAAGGCAGAATGAAGACAGGATAATGAGACAGGTTTGAGTTTCTAACCCTCCCCCTCTACATATCAAAACCAGAAAAAGTTTTAATAATGTTCATTTTGTACTAGTTTCCTCATGGTGTATTATGACTGTACCATTTATGTAGGCTCCTAGGTTTTCCCCACACTGGAGAGAAAGGATAATTAGAAGTCTTTTAATTAGAAAACTATCCTGCTAATGCTAAGAAGGATAAAATCTTACAGACTGATGATTTGAAGAAAAGTATCATATTCATTACAAAGTGTAGCACATTAACAGTAAAGAAGCTCTATCTTTAAAAGAAAGCATGAAAATAGGTAAAATAGTAACTATCCTAATTTCTCAATTCAGTGGGAGTTTTGGTATGTGCTAAACTTGCAGTAAAAATGAGTTATGAAAATAACTGTCATAAAGGCCATTTTTAAAACATGAATAATTCAAACAAGCTCCTAATTTTGTCCTCAAAAAATATTAAATTCTGTAGCTTGTACAATTAATGCAGCTGAAATAGTCAGACACTTAAAGCAACCACTTATTCTATACAATAACATTTCATCAGAATTTTTATTGTGTTTATTTTCATGGATCTCAATAGACAATACATCCTGCACAAGGAAAAAATGTAATTCATTTTACCGACCGTGCACAGTCAAAAGAGAGGCGGAATTTGCACGTTGCATGTTGTGAATAAAAATTGAGAATATATGTAATAAGCATCTCTAAACCTTAATGAGTTATTGAGCTGTGTGTCTCCTAGTGTGTCAGTGATTCTTTTTAATTTATTTTCTAGTTTCAACACAACTTTTCTGTAGGAAAAGAAAGCCCGAATGAAATTAGAGTGAAAATATACAATGAAGCAAAATTAATAAAACCCAAATACTATTGAAATTAAAACTGTATTTGCCCCAGGGTGAATGCATGGTAAGAATCAAACCAGGAGTGACTATGGCACTGAAGCTCCAGTTAAAATCATCTCTGGGACTTCACAGTTTCTCTCCAGAGGCACATAAAAATACAGTGGCAAGAATGATAGCTGCTGCTGAAAGTACTGAACATTTTTAAACATCAAAGGCAAATAATTTTATTTGCCCTCAAGATTAAATGAAGGAACTCAAACAAAATACCTATCTTGTTCTTGCAATTTTTCCCAGCAACAACAATTTTAGCAAAACCATTGCAACCAAATAGTTCTAAAATAAACCCTGAATATACATATTGATGAGCACCGATCATTCAGCGTTGTTTCATTCTACTCTGCCTCCAAGGGATCTATTAACAAGAACTCAGGTTACCCTCATCCTTTGGGGTGGGTCATAGCACAGGCTTACCATGTAACTTCTGCCAAATGGCTAAGGGCAAGCAAATTTTTTGTGGGCCTTTCAGTCCTACTGCTGCAAGTCACCTCTACCCATAAGAAAAGAATTATTATGTTTACAAGTTCATGTCTTCCAGATCCACAGAGATAGAAATATCACAAAACAGTTCTGCTTAATCAACTTTGCCACTCAGAAAGTTTTCTTAACATCAAACCTAAAAAAACCCCCTTTTTTCTACTTAAAGTCAGTATTTTTTGCTTATCTAAGTTGGCTTACTCACACTCTAAAGTGACCTCAGACGTATCACAGCTGAGCTGCATCAACAGATTGTGTCTAATTACATTTCAATTAACACCAGCTAAGAGTACTCACAAAGTCTGCTGTTGAAGCTCAGAGTCTGTGCAGTGACCACAAAGCTTCTCTAACTTAGTCATACACCCGATGAAATCAGATTCCTTGCCGTCTCAGGACTCGGTACCTTCTCTAGTCCATCCAAATCCATGCAAAAGGCTTGCTAGATCAGTTTCCTTAATAAGCACTCTTGGATCGCATCTAACAAATCTGACTCCACACACAAAGTTGAAGCAGCTGTTGCTGCTTCATCTGACAGGCTAGGATGCAGATACTGAACTGGGCTGAACCCATCTTTCTTGATGGGAATGAGAACGATGTTTCCTACTTGCACAGGGAGATATTAATGCATAAGTTGTATGACCTATGGTGTAGTAAAGTGGGATAAAAACTAATAAAAGCTTAACCTAATAGTAGCATTTCACTACTCTGTCACTGCTGGATTCAAAAGAGAGCAGCAACGAGAAGTGTTTGCAAAAGTAAGTTAATGATCCAGATTTATCACCTCAGAGATGATAGCCATTGGTCAAAGAACACTCACATAGAGTCAGGTAGATTCACTACACCAAAAATTAAAACAAAACAGAATATAATCATTTTATTAACTAACTTTCCAAGTGATTAGGATGAATTTGTTGTTATTTTCCCAGACACGCATGCCACATTGCCATTGTTTGTGGAGTCCTGTAGCTACAGCACTACCCCGCAAGCCTCAGTAGAGCCCTGCTGGCAAAGTACCTGGAAAGACTGCCTAATTGTATCAGGTATATCTGGAATATACACCCACTCCCAGGTGGAATGATCTCCCAACAAGAAGGGCTTAAACATAAGCAGCACACAGAGAGCTGCAAAGAGAAAAAAGTACTGGATACAGACCCAGATGTTTTCTAACATCTTTATTCATCCTGAAATAAGCTAGAGCTCCTGGTGAAATTGCACAATTCTGAAGAGTTAGGTAAAAAAATCTGACTAATAAGTGAAAATGCAAATTTATGTTCCCACTTAGAGATTATTACAAAAATACAGTCTCTCCCTTCATTTCTTCTCTACTTAGTATTCACTACATATTTGACCATGCTAGCTAAATGTGATCCTTTCCACTCCAATCTAACTTAACTTATTTACACCTACATCATGACTGTCTGGCAAATTCAACTTCCTGAAGTATGATCTTTTGCTTCTACAAGAAACTTTGCTTAGCAATGAAGTTATACACCTTCAATCCTACCTGCTTATGTACCTTAAATCTCTTCAGTAACTCCATTAAAACACAGGTCAAGAGACATAGTTCAATAGGCAATAGATATTAAAGCACAAATTAGACTGTGACTTTAGAATGTTGGTCCTGAACAGTTTCGGAAAGATAACTAAAAAGACTTTCCACAGCCATTTATTGTGATAATACACAGACCTCAGCAGTTAGACAAAGGCCCACAGCGTGATATCTCCAGTCATGTCAGCTTTCTGCCTTTTTGCTCGTGGCTGTCCCGTTTTCCACCGGGAAATATTTTTTTTTCCTCATTTCTCTGCTATATTTCAAGACAGGTGAACGAATAATGAAGTTCGCAGCATATGGAAGTTCAGTGTGTTTTAGAAAGAGCAATTCTTGAGCTCCTTAGCACCGCAGTGGCTGTAATGCTGCTGCTAAAAGAATTCTTTCATCATATTACAGATATTATACTGCATACATAAAATACATATGTATGCACGCATACACATTTTTTGCACTGATGCAATATGTTATACAAAAATAAGCAAATAAAAATCAAAAGAAACTACTTGCAAGGAAAACATGGTAATGCTATTTTCCACAACTTTTGAAGAGGTATCAGAGTAGTAAGAAACACATGTAACTACTCATGGAAATTAAATCATCACAGAAAATACCTAATAGCAAGGGCATCTAGATACTTGTGAATGCATGTTATCTGCTTTTCTTTAAAAAGGTCATGCTTCCAAGCTATCTGATGGACTGACATCCATATATATCTGTAACATTTTCATAGCCCAGCTTTCCTTTTCTGGTGTGGTTAATCTCTTTACCATTAAGACACATAATAAAATATAACATCTGCTTGCAATGTGTATTAGAAGGTGGAATTTCCTGTCAAAGCACTAATTTTTGGACAAATTTGAACTTACTGGTTTTGCCAGTTCTTTAGAAGTTCTCAAAGCTTCTGCAAACATGAATTAAGATCCATAAACTTTAGGTGATAAATAATAGAGATTATAGAGATAAGGGAAATGGAAATAAATTTACTCTCTGCCTTCATTCCAGCTCCCTCCTTGTGCTGACTCAAACACCATCTACCATTCTCAGGTGCCATATCTTGGTGTCTCAGGTGTATGGGGCAAGGCTCTGATCCTGGAGGGCTGCAGGGCAGTGTCTGTGATGAGCAGCCCTGGCAGACAGCACTGTAGGGCATGGCTGAGCCCCACAGCCAAGGGGTGGATTCTCAGGGAAAACAGGTTTCAGAAAGGGCGCAGGCAGTAAGAAGTGAATGGGGGGGAAAAAAAGTGTGAGAAACAGCCCACAGACACTAAGGAGAGGAGAAGGAGCTCCAGTGCTGAATCACAGATATCCCTGCAGGTTGTAGAGGACCCTGTGACAGAGGAAGTTTATCCTGAAGGACTCTAGCCCATGGATGACCCACACTGAAGCAGGCAAAAATCTGAAGAGGAAGGAGCAGCAGAAAAGAGCTGTTGTGTGCTGACCCATACCCCCATTCCCCGTCCTCCTCCATTTTTTGGTGAAGGGGAAATTGGTGGGGAGGAATTGGTTGTTTTAGTTCTTCTTCATTTTCCAACATCCAACCCTATGCTAATATAAATAAATAATATATTTTTTCCATATAAACTAATAAATCATATTTTTTTCCCAGTCAAGCCTGTTTTTCCAGTGATGGTAACTGATAACTGATCTCACAGCCTCTACCTTGACCCATGAACTTTTTCCTCTTATTTTCTGTCTGCCCTCCTAAGGAAGAGGAGTGAAAGAGCTGCTGGGTGGTCATCTGTCCAAGATCCATCCACCACACGTCATACACTGAAGATTTTCACACACTTAAGGTCTCACTTCTGAAGACATGGGGAAGAGCCTCAGTTTCAACAGAGCTCAATAGCTGTACTCTAAAAGCAGACTTAGTCCCATGAGGATCAATAAGCTAGCTGTTCTTCTGTCTCCTTTTTCTGAGGGCATGATCTTACAGAAGTTCTCAAGCACTTGCAGAAGATGGAGGTCTGGACACGTACCTCTTAAAAAATAAAACCTGGCTGCAGGAAGAACAATTAGTCCCAACTACCCAGTAGTTCAAGGACTGACGCAAGGCAAAAAAATACAGTTCAATTATTTTTCAAGATTATTCCAACTCCCGTTACCACAGCCATCAGACTACGAGCTATCACAGGGTATTTTTTAATTGCGTTGCTGAAACCATACATAATGATCCATAAGACTCCGCCTCATCCCTTCTACTATCTTGCTTAGATAGCTATCTCCTCATTGCAGTAAATTATGGATTCCACCCCAGACACAGCACTCCCTATATGGAGTACACTATATGGATGGCTACAGATCTAGCCAAGGTTCAGCCTCGGACATGCATGCAGGAGTTTGGCATGGCAATGCTCCGGATACAACTGCTACTTCCTTTTCCACATCTCAGCATGACTGCCTCCTCCACAACTTACATTAGAAAAATGAGCACTGTTGCTGATTTAATGATGTCTTTGCCTTTCACTGACAACACATTATGCTTGTTAAAGAGTTTTTTGTTTGCTATTGTTTCACATCTAGTTTCCAGCACTAGCTGTTTTTATACACTTCTTTCCATTCAGCCAAGCAAGAACAGCTATAGCAGCAGCTTGAAAAAATGCTTCTTATTCATTTTCCTCTACTGCTTGGGAACCAGATTTATGAAACACTATGAAACAGATACGAAGTATTTTATATTAAAGAATTTTGCCCTCCCTCACCACTGGCCCTGCATTTTCTGTTAGCATTGGAAGGGGAGTAAGTCTGTTTATGTGAGCCAGGGCACTCCTGAAAACAAGATTATAAATCTCAAGTGTCTAAAGCAGGGAAACATTTATTTTGTTTAAAATAAATGGAGAAACTCTTGGATTATACCTGGAATCATATGTTATAAATCAGTTTATTGAATAACACAGCCTTGGAATAATCACTGTCCTGGGACATAGTTTTCTACCACATACTGAAACTTCCACAAAGCCAGCTACAGTCTATGTTGGTAATAATAAACATTAAAAACCAGAATTGCTTTTCCTTTCTTCTTGCTGGCCCTTTTTTAAATGGCTTTGGGCCTAACCCTTAGGAATTACACAAGCCAGACTAACTAAAAGCTAAACCAATCAGAATGTCCTTTATGACCTTTCCTAAAATGGTGCTTTCTCTGCTATCATTAACACATTATCTTCCATTAGCAGAGCTTATGATTTTCATGCTGTGAGAACCTAAACTCCAAACAGTAACACTAAGATACTACATCTGCAGGATAGGACTCTCCTGTGCTTGTTAACAATGTAAAGAAAAAAGCAAACACCAAATCTCATTTTCTGAGAAGGGTGAGAGAGTTTCAGGAATTAAAAGAGAAAATTTAAAAAAAAAAAAAAAAAAAAAAAAAAAAAACCCTGACTGTCAAAACAGTCAGATACCAGTCAGCAGTTAGATACCCTGATTTTTTCACCAGCCCAGACAAGTCAATCAAAGATAACACAATGCAAGAATATCTGAGTGACACTTCAAGCTGTATTCATAAGCAACCTGCCTCATTCTAAGTCAATGAAAAGACAGGACTTACAAGCCCACACTGGAAAGTTATTGAAATGTGACTGACATCTCAAAGGAAAAATGTCAACGAGATAGCATGACCCTGTGCTGAAACACTGCAAGGTTAATCAAAGTTATGGCAGTTGGGAGCTAGAAAGGCCCTACCTTAGATTGAATTCTTTTAGTCAAAGAAGCGATCGGGCCATTTTCACTTCCTCTCCTACTGACATCTGCACACCAAGTTTGTGTCATTTGTCCACTTTTCTTCTGGCTTCATTTTAGACAGACACTGGTGGATGCTGCCTGAGAGAAGGTTTTAAATATCTGAGTAACAACTGGTTTCCCCTTTCTCCTCTGGGACTCACTGTGCTGTTAACATATGATCTAAGATAGTAAACATACCATTGGGAGATTAAAGTACAGTGCTACAAATTGCAGAGTTACTGCCAAAAAGAGAGTAGATAAAGCCTGAGTAAAAGTATCAGCAGAATTCATCCAAGCTTCCATGTAGCAATAAAGGGAGTAGGTAAATGCTCAGACTGTTTCTTAAAATTCTCACCTCCTTACCTTTGTAGAGTTTCCTAACAATTCATTTTTTTACCAATATCAGAGCTGGAAATATATTGCATGGACCTATCTCCTTCTCTCACCACCTAATTCTGTAGGTCTATAAAGACAATTTACTTTTTCACATTAATCGGATTAAATATGTCAGAAGCTATCATTTTAATTCAGTGCTATCACAGTTAAAATGTAGACCAGAACAATCCACTTAGTCTCAGCACACTCTGCAAAGTAACAAAGCTAGGAATAAAGATAAAGTAAGGAAGACAGGATACACTCAATGCAATAGTTATGTTCATATGCTCAAGATCACAAAATGCAATCCTTACGTAATTTACCAAAAAAAAAAAAATATTAAAAAATAAAAAAACAAAAAAAAACAACCTGGTTTATTTTCTTCCTGGATGGAATATTTTTGTTTTCTTCAGTTTACTTCATATGTTTCTCATTTTCTTATTCTGTCAGCCCATAGCAATATCTCACAGATACAAATAGCACCTTCTTGACACTGCATATCATTAGCTAAAAATGCTAGTGGGCCTATTCTGTTGGTTTCATTCCCAGCTCTTTCTCCTTTTCTAGAAGGCAAACAGTCTAGAAAGTAAATATCCTTCTTCCTTAGAGCCTAAGGACCTACAAATCTTTTTCCTTCTGCTGACTCTCTGTCTGATTTCTAAATCACTGCCTGCATTGAATGTCACACAACATTTCCATTACAGAATAAGTCCTCCGGTCAATTATTTAATTAAGGAAGATTTACAAAATAACATCCCTTTCTCCAGTAAAAAAAGATAAGAGCAATATGATAACAAAATATTTATTCTTTTATTATTAATATTTTTTAAACCAGTGATGGAGAAGCTTCAGACTGGGGAAAGATCACCTTGGGAATATATTATATCAAGCATGACCAGCAAGGACTTTTCTTTTTGGAAGAATAATGGCTTAATGTTTAATTAATCCTATCCATTTCTGCATTTATGGGAAGGCGGAGAAGAAGAGTCTGCTTTATAATGTGGAAAATTAAATATTAAAAACTTTGTGCCTACTTGACTTTACATTTTCTTGTTATGAATGGGTATTTTCACTTTATTTCACTTTCTTCGAACTACAAGAGACAGAAGCAATTACTGCAGCTCTGCTGAACAAAGGTATTCTCAATGTACCTCTGATACTGCCTTGCCAATCTCAAAACAAAACAAAAAATTAAAAACCATTTAGAGTATTAATAGAACCTTTAAAACTCACATTCAAAGTGACATAGGTTACTAAAGATTAGAGAAGACCAGGGAGAACTTCAGAAAAGCTGAATAAAGTTATGCATTTAAGAAACTCAACAGATAAAATTCAGTGTAGTCAAGTGGCAATATACACAGGATGAAATAATGTGAATTTCCCCCTATGTACAAATGGGTTCTAAATTAAGTGCACCTATTCAGAAAGAAAGATGTAGAAAGTATTTTGGACAGTTCAATAAAACCATTTGTTCCACGTACAACAGTAGTCAAAAAGCCCAGCAATGTTATTAAGGCCTGAAGAACTCAGAGTATTAAAAGACAGAACAATAATGAAAATAAAGCCTTTAAATATAGTGACCTTAAATAGTCTATGTTCTTGCCTTGTCTCAAAAAGAATTAGAGAAAAAAGTCCATCCAGTGGAAAGCAGCAAAATAATGAAGATGATTAAATATGTGACAGCTCCTGAGCTGGGAGAAAGGACGGAGTAGAGGTATGAATGGCCTCTCTGAGCTACTCACCTAGCAGCCATTTCTTCTACCTTTCCACTCTTCAGTGGTACCTCTGAGAAGTGCCCTGGTACCCACCTGCCAGAAGAGCTCTGACTTGCTCCACTCACTCCGGCACAGAACCCACCCTGAGCCTCAGTGGCTCCCAGCCCTGCCTCACCCATGGCTGTGCCTCATCCATGCTGTGGCTGTAGCCCAGGCAAACCATCCTGCTCCAGGAAGAGGTGAGATGTTGGGGATGCCCACTTTCATCCCCTACCTGTGACACAGACACTGCAGCAGGGCAGGCTCAAGCCCAGATGCTCAAATGTGAACCTTCTAGTACGTACTATGAGAAATAGTACAAATAATGAAGTGTTTATTGTGAGCTTTAGATATCGCTGAGTGGATGTGGATGCTGAAAAGCTGCTGGCAGGGAAAAATCCAGCATTTTGCAAGTGTTCTGTGAGAAAGTTGTTGGTTCTCACGCAAACAAGCAAGACGGTTTTCTAAACATCTTGCACCTGTTGTTTCCATGTAAGGTTGTCATGAATCTAAGTAGAAAATATTTTGAAAATAGGTTTCGTGAAATCCAACTAATCTCTTGGAGAGGTGGTTGGACCAGAGATCAATGATCTTTTGCCATATACCAATGCGAGAGTTACATAAATCGCAATGTATTAATTAAATTAATTAATTAAATTAATTAAATTAAACAGCTGTAATTAAATAAATAATTCGCTTTCTCTCGATCTTTCCTTCGGCTCGGACTTTTGTTTCTCCTTGCTGTCCATGTTGCCACAGCGACAAGTGGAAAATTCTAAAAGGAAACTTCTTCCACTCTCCTCTCACAGCACAATATGGTTCCTTCTCTCCCTTGTGCCATCCTCCATCCACTTCATCCTCACTCATGTCCTTGTCATTTTCTCCTTTCTCCACTTTTGACTCAGTTATCCTTCCTTTCCCATTCTCTTTGTTCACTCCTTGCTTTTTCTGCTTCTTGTTTTCACAAAGGTCCTGGAGGTTAAACAGAGCCTAGACTGACACACTTTTAAGCCTGCCTTTTAGTACATCATCTTTCCCTTCCACTGATGAGCGTTTGATCTTTCTCTGGAGAGATGAAGCCCAGGGGGCTGCCAGCAATTGGCTGCATGCTGTGTTACACCCCATACTCTTAAATTTGACTTGTTCAATTCACATTCAGACCCCAGACTAACTACCATATTAAAATCCGCTTTCTTGTCCCATTTGCTAGCAGCCACTTCCTCACCACCTGGTTTTGGAATGGGAATGCTCTGATGTGCACTCTTCTTGCTCTGTACAGAAAAAAAATACTGTAACTGAACTTAAGTTTCTCATTGACTTAGTGACAATTTACATGGAAAACCTTGACCATGGGATATACTCTGGTCCACATTAAAATTATTCAGGAATGTCACACAGCCTTACCAGGAAAATATTAGTTGCTGCATTTAGCCATTTAGCTTTTTGTTTCTCAGTTTCATTTGATCTACTGTCCACACCACTGCTGCATTCTGATCTCCTCCCTCTTTTACTCAAATAATGCTGCAGTGTAAATGAACCTCCCATCTCCCTGTGACCACTTAAGCTTTGGACTTCTCGTACTCCCAAACATGGGTTCATACCCCTCCAGAATTTTTGGTAACAAGTCTTTATCCTTATCAACTACTGCCAATCTTCCACCTTCTTCCATGCTGGGATTTTTTCCCTCCTTCACAGAATTACAGAATGGGTGAGGTTGGAAGGGACCACTGCGTGCCGTCTCATCCAACCTCCCTGCCCAAGCAGGGTCATCCCAGAGCACATGGCACAGGATTGCGTCCAGACAGTTCTTGAACTCTCCAGTGACAGAGACTCCAAAACCTCTCTGGAGAATATGTTCCAGTGCACGGTCACCCCCACAGTGAACAAGTTCTTCCTCATATTCAGGTGGAATTTCCTGTGCATCAGTTTCTCCCCTTTGCCTCTTCTCCTCTTGGTTGGTACCACTGAGGAGAGCCTAGCTCCATCCTCTCGACACCCTCCATTCAGATACTTGGAGATATTGGTAGGGTCTCCTCTCAGTTGTTTATTTTCAAGACTGAACTGGCCCAGCTCTGTCAGCTTTTTCAATGGTAAAGAAGCAAGAATATTTAATGGGATTTACCATAAATCCCATTAATTCCTAGCCACTTTGCATTTTGTGTTGCTGGTATTACATTATACACCAATTAAGAACTGTGATGCCTGTGCATAAATGTCAAAGGACACAAGCCTCTGTAAATACACAACACTAATAACAGTCCATCCAGAACTGGCAACTTTCAGTTTATATGATTGCCTGTAAATGGGACCTAACGTACACAGCCCTGACAGGGTTTAGTCAGTGAAGTTAGGAGAGCTGCATCCTTCTTTTCCAATCTGTAAAACAAGATAAGTCAAGGTTACCTCCTCCGTAAAGCTTTCAAATCTACACAAACAAATGTCAAAGTAAGAACTAAGTTTTTTTTTTTTTTTTTTTTTTTTTTAAACACTGAGGGGTTTTTAAACAAGTCATTCTTACAGAGCCAGCTCCAAGGTTATACTTGAGCTCTGAAACTTCTATTTCACAGGTATATATAGCCAGTATCTTGTGTAATTGTATGGGGTTTTGTGTGTCTCAGGTGTTCTGAAGCTAAGAAGGTAGGCATTTGGCTGTGACCCAAGAGAGTATTTGTAAAAGCCCCTGACTTTCCCCCCAAAAGGGGACATCATTGTATAGACATTAACTCAATATGAAATTTTAAAAATGGAGTTGCCTGGCAAGGAATTTATAATTACAGAAATCTTGAAAAAAATAAAGGATTCAGGTCCAAATCAGATATTGGGGCCAATAAACTGAAGATCAGAAAGAGGCAAGAAGATGGCCTCCTTTCTGATGAAAGTCCATTAGGGGTGCCAATAGACTGTGACTGCTTTTCTTGCTAACTTTATTAATTAGAACCCTCAGGAAATTCAAAAGCAAAAAAGAGGGTGGGAGGGAATGTTCGCCAGAATCGCTGTGGCATGTGCCAAATCCCCTCACTTTTAAGAAAACATGCACACAAACCAGTGACATTTTATCTATTCCAGCATAACTGAGCTCAGTGGGAAAATTCCACTGAGTTCAGTTCACATATCAATTTACACTTAAGGGTAAAGTGGTTAAGTGTCTTGTCTAATTGAATTGTTTTTATTATGGGTTCTGGTTTGTCTGAACAGCATGGCATTCAGTACATTAAGGATGCCATACACGAGTAGCTCAAAGAAGTTAATTCTGTCAGAAGTTATTAAAAAGCAGAAAAAAAATAATATATCCTTCTTATTCTTACTGCTTATTTTCACATTTTCCAGAAGTATATTAGGGTCTTCAAGACACTGCTTCTAACATGCATAAAGAACAGCACCTTGCATGCTAACTATGTGGTTTGGGGTTTTTTCATTGTTTGTGGTTTCGTTTTGGTTTGGTTTTTTGTTTTTTTTTTTTTTTCTTTTTGGAAAAAAAATCTAAATAATTAAAAACAAAGGGGAGGGAAAGAAAAGGAAAAAAAATCTAGGGTAGAGGCTATGCCATTCCTGATTTACATCTGCCTGATCCTAAAAGCAAAATATTTATAGAATTCATTTTCAGAGCAAGTAATTCATGGAGGTTGGTTAAAAAAAAAAAATATATATGCATTTCTGATCTGAAAAATTTAATCTGTTGTGACAACAGCCAAAGGCATCCAGACCTTTTAAGTACTACATTTACTTATATTGAAATGGTACTTCCTTTCAGGATAAAGAGTACCCAAAACTCTCCAACAGGTTCTTAATCATTAAAGTAAGTCTATATTTGAACTAACAATAGAGGAAATATTTTTACCAGAGAAATCTCAGAACCAGTTAAGTAAAACAGAAATAAAACAGGATTGTGAAGAATGTCCCATTTGTATCCCAAGTCATATATTTGAAAGCAATTCCTTCTCCCTAGGCTTGGTTTCAGACCAAATGACTCGATCTGGGTTTCAGCACACACTGCACAGTACCCTCTGCATCCCTCACAAGTTTTTATTTCTGCATCACATCTGCTCCCTGCACTTTTCACCAGCTCCCTGCCCTCTGCCTGTACTTCAGGCTCTTCAGGCTTAGCTGCCACATTTTCTCTACCCTCTGCTCTGGTATCTTCCCTACACAAGCAAATAAATCTACCTCACTTTTACCCAGTCCCTTCCTTTACAGAGGAACAAAGAAATGAAAATAAATGACATTCATCACACACATACATTCTGGAACCAGTGCTGTTCTCTGTTCTTCTCACAAAACATCAATGCAGGCAAGAGAGCTTCATGACAATAATTGGGAGAACCACAGTGGAACATACATCACTGTCTGCATCTGGTGCTATTTTGAATGCTCTGTGCAAGGATCTAAAGGGGTGATATTCCAGTGGACAAACGTTGTTTCAAAGTAATACTAATTTATTCTGCTGCCTTGCACAATCTGCACTGAGAGCTAGAGGCCACAGATTGAACGATACTACAGATCTCTCCAGCACAGACTCTTCTCCTACAAATGCAGAATTAAGTATTCATGAAGAGATTTCAAAGGTCTAAAATGACTGTAGAGCTTTCAAGATGTGACACTGTGAACTAAGACACTGTCAAATAACAAGTAATAACTGGAAAGGCAAAATTTATCTCTTGAATATAACAGATACTTACAATTATTTTTCCCTATCTTTACTTTCACAAAATAACTGAACTAAATTTCCAAAAAGGAACAGAAATAAATTACAAAATCAACGCAAACAAAAATCAACCCTCAAAAAACAATAAAAGGAAACATAAGGATTAATGATTGGCACTAAACAGAACTAAGTTCTCTCCTCTTCCAGTTTGATTTTTAATCTAAGCATACAAGAAAATGGCTGATAGTTACACTTTTCTGATCAATACAGTATTGTCTTGTAAAATAAAAAGCCTTTGAAACTCAGCTTGATCCTCAGTAACAAACATTTCCTAGAGAATACAATTTTTGAGACCAATTTTTATTACATTTTTTTTATAACACTGCCAATGGCTGAACCCTCCCCTCCTCCCAAATTAAAATTTACTGTGTTTTACTCAATCCACATGCACTGAGTTCCACCAAAAGTTTCCTTAAACAGAGCAATATGGAAACAATCTACAGTACTCCAGCACAGCTGGGCTCTTCCTATAAAGCACACCTGAAGAACCAGGCAGAACTCACAGTTAGCTAAATCCATTAGGGTAGCACTAACATGCATTCTTTTGCAGGAGTAAAACAGATGTAAACTCAATGTTGTAGTACTGAGAAAGTCACAAACCATCTCTGCTTAAATTCTTCCATTCTAGGAATAATAAAGTGCAAGAGATAGATGGCCTGGACCAAGCAGAGGGCAGGTCAGTCCAGCTGTTCTGTAGTCTCCATTACAGAGAATCATGTTGGAATGTGAAGCTGAATTTGTAGACTTGATGGACACTCCAGGAACACTCTCTGCAGGGGAAGTCATCAAATGCATCCTCTGCTAGTATGCGACCGCACCCCACTGCATGGTCCCTGCACACCTCGAGAGGTGCAAACCCACACACACAGGTTATACACTGACTTCAGATTCACTGTGCCTCTTTTTTCTCACTTTGCATGTGAAATCAAGATAAACCGTGCCCACTAAAAACACTCTTGCTCAAAATCCTTCTCCCATAAGCTTAGATTTGACATTCCTGAATAATGGAATGGAGGTTAGTGCTTAACTGAATCAAATTACGGGACACTGCTTCTTATTTGAGGGATTGCTCGGAGACAAAAAGTATGACTTCAGTTTTTCTTATTATGTGGAGAGGGAAGGAGGAGGGAAGCACTTATTTGTTTCTTTGGCTGGAAGGGTATTTTATTACACATAAGGCAGCGAATGCATTGACGTATTTATTTCCCAAGGGAAGTGACAAATCAGTATATACCAAGAGAAACTTTGTCACTTGTCCTAGAACAATCCCCTCTGTTGCTCTGGGTGACTGCAGATGCTCTGCCAATGATTTTATTTTTATTTTTTTTTGGTACAGCTTTTATGATGTTTGCCATTAGGTTACCAACATTACAGATAAAATACCCCACACACAGAGTCAACACACAGAGATTTGCTTGGGAACTTGAGAAGATTCTGATTTCTTCACTCAACTTAGGGGGAATATTGAAGTGCATTTATTTTGCTCTTCCTGGCATATTCAGCACCTCTTTTCACTCACAGTAATATGATGTATAAAATGGTTTTCAACCACATATTTATAAATAAATCTTGGAAAACAAATCAGTCTTAGTGTATCGGTTTATCAAGTCTTTTTTATATATACCTCCTTAAGTGTACTGTTACTGTGGCATATAAGACTAACACACCAGCTGTGGATGTACCATTTTGCTACTTTAAGTTGAAAAAAAAGTCCTTTCAAAATTAGGCACTCAAGGATATTCTACAAGGACAAAGCTTCAAAAGAAAAATTGTTAACACAGGAAACTATTATCTTCGAGTGTGTGTTTATGTAATTACACTTATTTTTCCTTATTTGTTAACGTGCATTAAATCATGTTTCTTTACTTTGCTACCCACAAGCATCCTTTCATCGCTTGTTGGGTTTTGTGTTTGTTTTTTTTTATTTCAGGATTTTTTAAAGCACATAATACTACAATTGTAAACAATGCTCTAAGTACTGCATTCAGGGCAACAGGCTCTGCCCTGAGAACACGTCCTTCCCATTCTAAGGCAATAAAGAAAATGCGCCAAGTCAGCCTCCTTAACGGTTTTACTGCTTTCACCTTGCGCTGGTAAAGTGCTGAATCGTGTGGGTGTCACAGGGGTGTGCGAAAACAGCTTCACTCAGGTAACAAAATCAGACAAGCTTCGATTGAAAACCAAAACCAGTGGCCAAAACTGACACACACCAAGGGCGACCATGATGTGTCCTGTGGCATTTAACAGATTATGAGTTCCCTGTGCCTGCTGGGGATATCATTACTACACGGACATTGACAGTAGCCCAAAGTGCACATTCATGGACTGACACACACAGAGCTCCAGGAGAACCAGAAGATCCAGTTTCTTCATCCAAAGGATCACTGAGGGACATCCAGTAGAAAGCAAATCACTCACCTGGGCATAGTGTGAAGGCACACATCCCAGCAAGTCTCCATGGGCAGGGTCTCAGTCCCCAGGGCAAGGATTCACATCACAGACCCGCTGTGGTCTGTCATGGGTGAGGACCCCACAGATATCTGCTCAGACAGGGCTCATGGCCACAGCCAGTGCCCAGGCCTGATTCCTGAGCTGGGGCCTCTGTCTGCTGGCCAAGGGGCCCTGCCCTTCTCACTGCCCCCACCGGGTGTGGCCCTGGGTCGTGGTGCACCCACCTGTTGTACTTTAACCTCATCAGTCAGCTCAGCCCCACATAGCTGCTGGGTCGCACCCTCCCAGTGGGGTGGGGAGAGCATCATAAGGGTAAAAGTAAGAAAATGCATGGCTTGAGATAAAGACAGTTTGATTGGTAAAGCAAAACCAAAGCAAAACAATAAATTTTTCTGCTACTTCCCATAGGCAGGCAGTTGTTCAGGCATCTCCAGGACAGTAGGGCTTCTGTCATGTGGAATGGTGACTTGGTAAGACAAAGACCATCACTCTGAACATCCCCTAATTCCTCGTTCTTCCTCCAGCTCTATATGCTGAACAAGATTCCATATGGTATGGAATATTCCGTTGGTCTGTTGGGATCAGCTGTCTCAGTTGTGTCCCCTCCCAACTTGTGCAGTCCCAGCTTCCTCGCTGGTGAGGTGGGGTGAGAGGCAGAAAAGGCCTTGGCTGTGTGTTAGAAGTGCTTAATAATAGCTAAAAGATCTCCATTTCATCAACACTGTTTTCAGCACAAATCCAAAACATAGCCCCATACCAACTACTCTGAAGAAAATTAACTACTCTTCCCCAGCCAAACCCAGCACACTGCCATAGCTATGGTGTGCTGCTGTAAGACACGAAAACAGGGGCATGAAAGGCTGTCAGCAGCCACATATCGGCAAGCAAGGCCGGTGTGTGTGTGTGTGATGTGCTGCTGCCACATGTGGGGCTTGGTTTTGGGGTTGTTTTCGAGGGGAGGAATGGTTATTTTGAGTTAAGTTTCCACAACAAGTGAGTAGATGCCTCTATGGAAACATTTTGCCTCAGAAAGTTGGTACATTAAGTGACTGGTGAAATAGAATGAACCAAATTAGATCAATGGGTCAAATTAATTTTTGAAAGTAAAAAAGCACAATTCTATTTATTTCAATGAAATTCAGTGAAATTCAGAAATATTGCAAAGCACTGTAATAAAGAGATCTTATGTGATATACCATATCTGGCAAGTATGGAACTGACAGAATAAATGACACAATCTGCCTGTGCAGAGTATGTCTTCTTCGGTGAGCTGCTGCATTGATTATAAAAGCTGCTGGAACTTGTAACTCGTTCCATATAAGTAACATACAGGCAAGCAGCTGATGCGTGACTAATTTACTTGAATCAGGTCTCTTCATTGCTACACTTCGGCTGGGAATGAAAATGCAAAAGTTGTTTGGCACAGTAGAAAGCTCCCTTAGCTGGAGAAAAGCTGTTGGATCCCACTGCTCGTAGCATTTGATCTTAAAACACTAGAGGGCTGCACACCTTGAAATGTCTGTACAGTTCTACCCTGTTATGCAACCTGGCTTTCATAGTCTCTGCTGCTCAAACAGATTTCAAATTTTGCTTTCCTCTAGTGTTGCCCCCCCTGCCCTCAGCTCCCATTCTGCAGTGGCAGAGGTAGAATTACTGCTCCCTCTCAGCTTCTGTTCCACTTGCAGTAAGAAAGTAAAGAAGGGTTTTTTTCTAGAATTTTCTTCCATTTAAAATAAACATATTGTAGGTCTCTAAAGCAGTATCCTCACTCACACTGACTTTATTGCAGGGTCAATTCTGAAGTCACACAAGTGTAAAAAAGACTCATACAATGAGAATAAACAATATCTTCCCAGCAGAGCTTCAGTTTTGTATATGAGACTGATTGAGCTAAGTGATGCTTCCTATTGTAGTAACAGATTATTTGTTTTGACAAACTGTCCCTTGTCTCACCTTTGCTGGAGCAGAAGTGAGAATAAAATGACTGTGTAAAGAACTGCAATTATGCCCTCCTCTTTTTTTCTTTCCCTCTATCCCCAATAAAGGGAAGGAACTGTCAGTCCAAGGGAAGTTGCACATTCTATATTTGCTATCAAGATTTATCAGATATTTTGTAGCCTCTTCCTTAGAAGAATGCATGAGCGTTTTGAGGAAGAAGGGCATGTGGCTTGTAAATAAAATATACATGCAGACCCCTAGTTGCAGGAGAGAATTTGAAAATATCATCCAGGTGGACTCAAACTGTTCTACAACCAAAAGGCAAAATAAACAAACGTGAAGTTGGTTATTTTTATATTCTGGATGCTCTCTGAGAAGTCTGGAGTGCTTGAGGTTGTCACTGTTTGTTTTTCTTGCCAGCAGATTACTGAATTGTGGTCTCCGTTTTGCTGAAGGAAGGTAAAAGCAAATTAAAGTCACTGAGTCTGTCTGCAGTGGGTCACTTTGAAAGGAGCAGCCCTTAAAGAAACCAGTTCTCTCTGGAAGATGGTTTCGGAGAAAGAAAAATACATATGGCTTAAGACTCAGGAAGACAAAGCAAAAATATATTGAGAAGATAAGCATATAAAGCAGGTTTTCCTGGGTAAAGCAATATGTACAATCAGATAAATATAAGGAAGAGGGATGCAGTTACACAGCTATTGACTTGGGGGAAGAAAGACTCCAGCAGTTCATTTTATTTGTAATGAAATGATGGGAGTTAGTTATGCACGCTCCCTGAAACCAGCCCAAGAGCATGGTTTGGAGAGGTGGGGGAAAAGACAGTTTTACAGCACAGAAACATTCAGTAATCCGTGAAGGAGAGCTGAAAACGAATGCAACAAACCCAAACTTCCCTCTAAAGCCAAAGGACTAGCCAACTACTCTGAGTTCTGGTGTTATTTAAATTACGTGTTCATAATATAATTTCAAATTATTACTTAATTTCCAAAATTAATTAAAACACTTGAAGACATTCATAATTAAAACTGAATTTACTAAAATTTTAAAATTATATTGAATTAAAATTATTTTCTTTTTCATTTTTCTTGCCAGGTATTTTAAATCGGCATTCAAAAATAAAGGATGCATTTAGCTCAAGTTCTATGTATTTTAGTCCCATGGGAGTTCATAAATACTTTGCAAATTAATTCTGAGAAACTTCAAACTCTGTATGATCAATAAGGCTCCCAAAACTTGGAGGTGCATTATCAATCACAGAGAGTTTAAGTCCCATAACAGAAGCTAAATCCTAAAAATCAGTCCTCTTTTTTTTTTTTTTTTTTTTTTTCCCATAAGAGGCAATGATTTGATTGCTGGCTAGTGGTAAAATTGGGAGAAACACTGAATTTATTCAATTGTTTCATTATTTAATTATTTGACTCTTAAATAATTCAAAAAACCTAATTGGCAGTCTTCTTCATGTAAAGAACATAAGATGTTCTTCTGGTTACTCTGACCAAGTCATAAACAATTAGTGTAATAATCCTAGTTTCTCTCCCACAGCACATGTATCCTCCTGTGACTTACCCTGATGTGCAGAGGAGACCTTGGGAGGCAAAGTTATCATGCTCTTATTAAATAAAAACCTGTTCTCAGTGGTTAAAAATATGTCACAACTTTAGGATAATTCACCTGAAATCCACTAAGTTTCTGATAAGCAGGACTGGGTTACTTTTAGCTTCTGAGTTTAGACAAGGCAGATGAATTTTGATGACAGGTATTTATATTTCTTTCTGTAGCCCCTAATTTGGTCTCCCTTGTCTTTCAGCTGTGCTGCACATCTCCTGCTCCAAAGCTCATCTTTCAAAGGATGTTTAATGCAGCAGTATTTTTTCACAGCAAACATCTAACTTGTTCTCCTTCTTTTTCCTCTTCTGCCTGAGTGGAAGAAGAGTGGACTACTCACAGATGAAAGTTTACAGTGGAAGAATTGCAATACTGAATATTCAGTACCTAATCCTCTACCTTTTCATTCATAGTTATCTACCTAAGGAGTGAGTGGAGCAAATATAAATGAACTGAACCTTTTTTCACATCTGTCCTCATTTTTGTCGTCATTTTTATAAATGTAGGCCATGTGGGGCCTCCAGACAATCCCTCTTTTCTTTGCCAGCCTGCATTCATCCTAAAACTATCTCTGCCCTGAACACAAAGATATACACATAAAGTCACATGAAGAGGAAGACGTACTGCTTCGAAGAAAAGATGCAAGAGACCTTTCACTCTTCCTTCACTCTAGTCACACAGAAGCTTGGCTGATCACAGTAACATCTGAAAACAAAGTCATTCAAGTATTTTTAAGGTGTTGAATTTACTAGGATCACTGCTTCTGTAAGAATTCTCTGAATGGAAAAGATACAGACTCCTGTGAAATGTGTCCAAACCTATTCAAACACAACTCTGAAAAAAGTCATCCATTTAGCAATCTCTATCTAAGACAACAAAAGTAATCAGCCCCTCAGTTTCTTACAGCCCCTTTATTAAAAGAACAAAATCTTAAACAAAATGTACTGGATAAATAAATGTACTGGATTGCACTGATAACTATTATAGTGCCTGAAAAAAAAAAAGGCTTAGCAACAGTACTCAAAGTACCTTCAGAACAAAACGGCATAACAATTTAATTATGAATTATGCTAATTTACTTACATTCTCACAGAATTAAGGATTTGTGAGTTTTAATACTATTTTTTTTTAAAAGTGAATTCTTCAAAACTGTATGAAAGCAATAAACAACACAAATGGTAAATCACAGCTTAATTTTCTGCTGTATAATGTAATGGGAAAACCGACAACTGCCAGTTGACCTCTTGTTTCCTCGCTTTCTGTACTGTGATCATTGAGGTGAAACTCTCAGACATATTCCTTCACTTTTTCAAAAGCAAGAAAATGAATAAAATACCCTTTAAGTGATCCTGGTATTTAAATAAATGACATTTATAATAGGAATGCACTTTTGCCTCCACTTTAGAACCTTTTTCAATTCCTTCCGAACAGCCGTTGTTTATGACAAGGAATGACAGACCATTTCCATTTCCATCTCTGATTCCTGTAGCCAGGTCATACTGTCACATGCAGAGGGAGGGGGAGGGCAGCCCATTCTGCTACCCAGGTCTTATCTGCAGTAGCCAGTGAGCTGACAGACTGGCACCCAAGACTGAACATCCGGGCCCACCTTGCCTGCAGCAAGCATCCTATAGCACAGGGATTCCTTTAACAGCAGTCTTCTGTTTCTGCACTCAGCTGTGTTCGATGAGAACAGAGCCCATGGTTCTTTGTGGTAAGATGTTCCAGCACTTGCTCCTAGTCAATTGTGTGCAAAGTGTGCTGATCCTCAGGGAGAATGCAGGGCAGCACCAGAGGACCGTTTTGGTGCCTATGCTTTTCCCAGTGCGTGGTCAAGCTCTGATGCAGGAGAAGGGAACCCTTGGTGAGAGACTCCATCTCTCACCTTCAGTTTAGACTCACCAATCTAAAAGTGTTTATTTACCAGGCAGGTAAGGATAACTTTGAAATTAATTGTGCAGTCTATGCATATTTATAAACTTATTATGCAATTCTCTTTACCATTCCATTGGACTATTGATGCTCGCTTAGATGAAGTTTATAAATGAATTCAGCCTTTGGACTAGTTTGCAGTTTGAGGCTGCTGGCAACTATACTAAAAAAACGTACAACAAACCATACAATTCATCAGTATTATGATGCTATACATCTAGGAACAGCTATGGTGAGTGCCAGTGGCTGTCTAAGAATATCTGCATGTTTATTGTTCCCCCCCTGAGGCAAAAAACATTGTCTGAAATGAAAGCTCTGTGTCTTGACTATCCCTTGAGAACCATAATTACAGCTATAGAGGAATATACCATACTGACTCTCGAGCAATTGAAAAAGACTGACAGGCAAATGCATTCCGTGTCCATTGCTCTGGTATCAGATCCTCTGAAAGTTGAAATGCATAGGCAATAGGCCAATCTAGCCTCAGAGTTAGAGGATTGAATATACCAACATCAATAGAATTATAGCTTTTCATATTGTTCGTGACTTTGGCCCAGTGCCTTCAAACAGAACCAAAGTAAGTACTGAAAGAAACAAGCTCTGCATTTTCAACATTGTTAGTTCTAAATAATAACCACAGCTTTTGGCATGCAGCTGAATGTTTTTGCTAACTGAACAAACCATATCTCCAGATAGAAACCAAAGTCCATAGACTTGTCAGAGAATCCAGGCTGAGGACACAAGCAAGTAAAATACAGAGGTAAAGATAAACAGAAGAATTGAAAATGCTAAATCATGCTTGAAATTTTATAGCATGTTGGTAATAAAACTCCTCGAGATTTTTCAGAAAATATTTCAAGCCATCAAGATCCACTCCTAAAAACAAAGGCATTTAACAGAAATGTCAAAGTACAAAACATGTATGTGAAGAAAATAATATGAACAGAAAGATTATTTCAGATTAAGTTGTCATCACAATGTAAATGAATTAAGAACACTTACATTCATGCTTCTCAGGTTTTTTTCTGTAGGCAACCACAATATATTAGTGGTAACCTCTGCAGCCAAAGCAGCTGTATAATTTGTTGCAGTTGGTTAAGATTTTACCCTCAGTTCAAGTTAATATATTTTAGGCCCTAAGTGAATTCCATGAAAGACAAAAGATTTTTGGCAAATCCAAGTTCATCTCCTGAGATTCATCTCCAGGTTCATCTTCTTAAAGGCAAATGCAAACAGTCAAATGTTATATCATCCCATTTTTTCCACATTTTTATTTTAAAAGAAAAGTAATAAATTGTTGGTTTGCCATTTATTGGTCCACATAAAAAAATGAATTGATAAAGAGTTTTACCAATTATCAGTTCAGGTAGTAATAGGTTAAGAATTTTAATTTAGACAGAACATTTTAGGTGTTTAAACAGCTGGAAATGTACTGCCATCCTTAATAAGAATATTCTCTAGTATTTTGTATGACAAATTAATACTACATATGGGCATCATCAGTGATCTCAGCACCAACTTTATGAATGACTTTAACATAAACTCAACAGATTTCTTCAATGCTAGCAAGAAAATTTCCTAGCACAGTATAGATATATTAATCTTATCTGAGTGTGAACCATACAGCTGCATTTCCTCATCAGATGTAAAAGACATCATACTTGGGATGATCCCCTCTATAATTTATCAGGAACTGAACATACAGCAACAGAACTGAGAATATTACTGGATATAGCATAACTGTATTAGTAGCTAATTTACATGCTTTAAAAAACACCAAAATTGAGGGTGAACTGTAAGTCAATGTAAAATTGAAATGTAAAAATGGACTCAAGGAAAAATGTTACAAGATATCTGAAAAGTTAGCAATTTGCTTTAAAAAAAAAAAAAATTAATTAGGATTTACAGAATAATGCAGAGACACGGGTTTCCTTCATCTCTACAGTTCCAGTTTTGATCCTACAAAGGAGGTCTTTTTCCATTCTGAAACAATTGAAAAGATATGAATACCTAGGAGTAATGTCAATAAAGGTGATATCAGTCATATCTGCAAGATTTTTAAAGAGCTGTTTAACACATCATCTGATATTTCCAAATCATATAGAAGCATTAAAAAAAGGCTATCTCTCTTGTTTTGTAATGCTCCATTAGATTACGATGAGCTCCATCTGCTAAACAAGCATTATTCAATTCTTCTGATAGAGAAATGTCTAAAATTAAAACTGTGAGTTCAAGAACTAAAAAAAAAAGGCGCAGGTCAACATGAGAAACAGCTATTTGAGCTTAACCAGGCTTGAATAAATCAAGAAAACTAATCTAAGCATCCTGAGGGACTTTATTGAGAGCAAAGATTAAGAAGGAGTGGCTGGCAAAGGACATCAGTATACACAAGTAATAAGAATTCAGAAGGAGGACCACAAAGGAAACTCTTTGCTTAGTTGGAAACCCAGAACCCCCCAATCAATTTTCTCTGTATCACAAGGTGTCCAAGCTCTTTTATCTCCCATATTCTACTGTCTCTTCTCTGTTGATTGACTTAATTCAATGTTTAGGTAACACACAATGTCTGACTGATTAATAGCCATATTTTTCAGACAGGCACAGAAAAGAAATTGTCTTTTATAAGGCAGCTTAATATATCCTTCTTTGTTAAATCTCTGATCACTAAGGTCTGTTCTTGTTAAAAATTGTTTAACCTCATGCTTGTGTATGAGAAACACAGGGTTACATTTTGTAAACAACCAGGAAGTCTTAATTTGGAATTTTCTTGAAGATTTTGCATTATTTACTGGGTCTCAGTGCTTTCAGCATTTATTGTACTAATCACAGCTCCATTATATTTTGACAATGATAAACCACAAGCTATATTTTGATCCATTTGTAATGCTCTGTAGGCATACAATAGATTGAAGAGTGATAGAATGGAATATAAGATAACTGTAAAGACAAAATACTTGAGCATCATTTTATCATACTAGCTAACCTTCAGTACTCTCATGAAGACAGGAAGAGCAAAGGTTTTACAATGAAAGCTTGAATGGCTTAGTGACAGCACTTCTCAACAACTCGGCCCTTCATATGATGTTCTAAAAGCAGACTGACCAACCAGCTCTTCGGAGAAAAAAAAATCTTTTTGAAAACTGGTCCTTTTCAGAAAAAAATGTTTCATACTGTTCCAAAATGAGTCAGACCCAATTTTAGCAAACTGTGTCTGGTATTCTACTCGTTGGTGACCTTATTTCAGATGAACACCTGCTCTTCCCTTCCATATTCAGTCTGTTCAAGAGCTACCTGAAAAAGCTGTGATGTCAGCCTCTCACAGAAGCTTTTCTCTTTCTGATTGCTCTTTCCATCCTACTCTTTGTACTTTGTTGTACTTTAAGGTACTCCAAGGGTAACAGCAGTGTATGTGTATGTGTGTGTACACAACATTTTTATATCTTCTTATTAGCATAGAATGGTCTCAATATCATAATCTACTGAACATAGAATAGTAAGGTTCATATCCAAGCACTACCTTCAGTTTTACATTTGGCTATTTCACATCCTTATTAGAAACACTGGCTCCCCCCAGTCTTGGAATGTTTTTCATTCAGTGAAGTCTCTAATTTTAATATTTTCATCAGTTTTATTTCTTCTATTACAAGAAAAATTAGCATGTTAGTTAGGGCAGCTACATTCTTTATACTTTATTTGCACAAGTATAATTTCCACTACACATAAAGTGTAAGACTAATTCTCACATTAGCATAAGACATTATTTTATTTTCCTTGAGTTTTAAGTCTTCTAATAGATAAATTCAAATGGATGCCTAAAATAGCCGTCATTTCACACTGTGGCAAGAGTCCAGCACCATAAACAAGGTTCAAACTTTCGAAAATTCACCAGTTAGCAGCCCTGTTTCACAGAAGCACAGAATGGTTGAGGATGGAAGAAACTTCCAGAGGCCATTTAGACCATGCTCAAGCTGGGACACGTAGAGCTGGTTACTTTGGATGAAATCCTGATGGATTTTGAATACCTGCAAGGATGGAGACTTGCAATGTCCCCAGTCACCCTCACAGTGAAAAAAATGTTTCCCTGTGTTCAGGAGGAGCTTCTCATGTTTCAGTTTGTGCTCATTGCCTCTTACTCTGTCATTGGGCACCACAAAGAAGAGTGTATCCCTCTTCTTTGCTCCCTCCCTTTAGGTATTCATACACATTCATATGGTCCCCACGAGCCTTCTTTTCTCTTTTTTCTGAAGAGTTCCAGATCTCTCTGCCTTTGCGTCACTGGGGAGATGCTCAAAACCCCCCTAAGCATCTTAGTGGCCCTTCACTGGACTCTATGTCCAGACCTCTCTTCTGCTGGGGAGCCCAGAACTTGATACAGCACTTCAGGTGTGGCCTCAACAGTAATTGGATGATACCTAATGCAACAGAATCCATCTCCAAGACTAAGGCTCCTAAAAATGATGAGTGGAGTCCTAAAACTGATCTTTCTTCTGTGTAAGTATTCTACTGTGAAATTTCTACTAAGTTACAGCTATATAATTTAACATTTACCAGTCTTTTTTTTCCACATTTCTTAGGCTATATTTAACTATAAAAATATATTTGTGTTAACTTTGAGTAGGTTTACTCTCCATGACCATTAAAATGTAGACATCGGATTTTGCCTTCCTCTTCATTAATATCTTAAGATATACACATATTTAAAATACATATGTGTGTGTGTGTTTTCTTGAATATTGTATATAGCAACCCATAGCTTAATTGATATTAAGTGCAGCCATCACAACTCACATCAACTAAGAACCTAGTCCCCTTTTTCCAGACAAGCTTTTGTTCATTCAGCACTGCTTTTAAACATGCTAGGATTGAATTCCTTGAAAACAGCCAAATTTAGAACAGGCGCAACATAGGAGCAAAGGAGCAAGCTTTCTTGTTTGTCCTTGTTTGCCCTCTCCTTCACAATATCCTTGACCCAAAATAACCACTCCTAGGCATGAGATTGTAAAACAGACTGAATGATCATTCAGCTTTCCTTTTATTGTTATCTGTAGCTAATGAATGCACATCAATTTTTACCTCTACAGCAGAAATTGAATTGATTCAATATTAAATTGATAATATATTTGTATAGCAGAGACAGCTAAACAGAAATTTGGCTTTTAAACCGCTTAAAAACAGATTTCTTTACTAATTTATTCTGATGTATTTAGTTGCACACTCTCTTCATATTCAGTCATAGTCACATTGAAATTCTAATTTGCATTAAGACTCTATGGGTTATCTTGCACCCATCTGTAAAAACTTAAAGATAACCACAGATAGATTGAAAGAGGAAGTTTCCATGCTGCACCTTAAATTATTTTATGAATATTATCCATCAACCTGGGGAGCAACTATCAAAGTTTATTTAGTTTTTTTTTGTGTGGTAGTGCTGATGATGGGGATATCATTAAAAGAGAGAAAAAAGCAGCCATACATAAGTGAGAGAAACACAGCCTAAAGGAAATAACAAATCATCACTTTTTCAAACAACTTAAAGGTGTTTGCTAATATGGTAGCAATCTGCTGTGAAGTCAAGCTGTAAATAGATTCTTTTGTGTTAGATTTGCATGCACAAGATGTTAATCAGTTCAGAAGCTCAGACATTCATGTTCCCTAGAATTATAACAAAAAAAGCTCTCTGACATCTCTATAAATGGAAATACTCTGAAAGAATTGGAGAGAGCACTTTGTCTCATTTTTTTGTACAGAACATTAGCTATCACATGTAAAAGATCAAAAACAAAAAGGAAAGCTTAAGTACTTGGCAAATTATACACTAGCGTGCAACTATGTGGACATTGTTTGGCTACTTTCCACTTACACATAGCTAAAATTCAGCAGCTCAGGAGATGTGATCTACCTCTAAGCATTTGGATTACCAAGCAGAGCACTTTCTGTCACAATGTTCCTGTTTGCCATCCATCAGGTGTATGAATACTTCGCTAGACTCATAGTTAGTGTAAAAACAAGAGAAAAGAGTAAGGATTTCAAAGCTTGTTTCCTTGACCACCCTTCATTTCTAGGAACAGACACTTCTTATGCCACTTATCATCGGATTATAAGCAAATCTTCGGGTGACAACAGTTTCTATATACCAGATGCCAAATCATAGACTCAGATACATGGCCCACATCACTCAGGAGCTTAAACAATCAACTTCTATGCTGCTATTTTTAACACATGCAGCTATTAAACACGCAACTGCACTTTAGTTCAGCTCTGATCTTCTCAGCATGTTGAATTCTTAGTCTTTTTTTGTACATGAACAAATCAAAAGCCTTGAGTGTGGCTATTACAAGATAACTGATTCTTTCTCTGAGGTCTGTGCTTGCCGCATACATGCAACCACTTTTTATAGCATCCCTTCAGTGTATCTGTTGTTATTATTCATAGTTTTTACTTCAGAAGACATCCATTCACTCCTATTTCAGAAGAATACAGCAAGAATCAGCTTCCTTATGAAGTCATGGTAATTACTGTGGTTTTTACATAATTTTTGTTTAAGTAGTGAATGGGCGAATTTGGTAAGCTACCTAGAGAAAATCCCCATTTAAAACAAATTAATACCTAAGGCAAAAAGTAGCATGAAAAGATGAAGGAAGGACATATAAAAGAAGTGCCTTGGAAGGTGCTACCTCTTCAAGAATCATGAAGTGGGAAAAGAATGAGGAGTTATCTTTTCTCAGGTGAAAGCAAGAAAAAAGCAGGTGCAGCAAGAAGTCAGGACAAAGTGTTTCTTTAACTCAAAAAATACATGCTGGGGGAAATGAAAGGTTATTCTAAACAATGTTTACTATCATACCGCATCTTTTCTGAATGATTTTTAGCTCTGAAAATCCTAATGCAAATCACCTTACCAACAGTCTCTTCATAGCATTGTCCCTGTCTTCCACAGGTTGCAGACTTTAGGGACTACCCAGGTCTGAAATAATCTCAATGACTTGAGCACAGCTGAAGGATAAAGCAATTTGCAGGCAAAGGTCGGGTAATCTACAATTCTTCATCCAGATTTCCAAAGGATTACACTTCTATAGGATCCTTCTATTTTCCTTTGTAATACTTCAATGAAACTTCAGTTTGTGTGGGGAAAAAAAAAAAAAAAAAAAATCTGCCATAAATATGGGTACCTTATTTTTCTTCCATGAAAAATTAAGGCCATATCATTCTAGACCCTCACTCCGTTTCCACAGGGAAATGACAACATCACTGTATGACCAAATGCATGATAGAATTCAATAAGAACCTGACAGGCTAAAAAGGTCATACTCATTCCATGACAGTGGAGTTATCACCTTAACTTTGCTTGTAGTAAAGGAAGTGAACGAGGAAAAAGTTGATATATTCCCTAGGGCACTCACAGGTGTGTTTTGATAAATGATGATGTAAAGAATGATGGAATCAAGACAAAGACTTCCAGGTTTCCTAGTGTAGACATCTTTAAAGGGTCAGATTGCATCAGGACTTCTCATGTGTCAGTTTGGAGGGGGTGGACAGGTCTGTGCCAGAGTCCCTGTTCTGTGCCCTTGTGAGAATACAGGGGTTCTGCTATAGAGTAAGATTAAACATTCAAGGCAAGATAAAGCTATCTTATCCTTAAACAAATGTCCCCTTCAAAAGCTTAATACAAAGCAGGTCTAGAAAGTCTGCAGCTATAATGATTTCATGTTTTGCTGATCCCAGACTTTTCTACTGAAAGATTTTTAGTGGTCCCTTGTGGAAAGTTGAGATCAGCATTTAAATGCAAGTCTATCTATTTAACATAAGTCTTCAGCAGACCAGTAATAGTCAGTGATACTGAGAATTTATAAATAGTTATGCACGGATACATATATAAATGAAATGCACATTACACTTCTTTATGGCTGATGACTGTACATTCAGACTTTTTTTCAAAATAATTGCAATTTCTTTGGTTTTTTTTTTTTTTCTCCTTTTCTCTATTAATTAAGATGCAAAACCATTTCCTAACAAGATTATTTTTCTTGTTTGAAACATATCTTTCCTCAGACATTTAGGGACCAATTACAGGCATTTCCCATCTCCTTCTAGTTTCTATACCTAATATACATTCCTTCCTCTCCTAGGCAACAGGCATGCTACTACACGTCATGGGGAATACCAGGAAAACACTCTATATTCTTTCTATCTCTTCACTAATAATCCTTACCACCTATTTTAATGTGATAGATAATTTTTACTGTAAAGTAAATTAGAACTCTTATGAAAGAAAAGCAGTAAACTGAAACATAGTATAGCAATCTACCTTGTGCAATATGCACCTCCTATAGCCATTATTTTCTTCCTCTTTTCCCTTCTGCAGAAACTCCAGACAGCAAAACTCGTCTCAGCAAAAGGCTAACAAAATCCTCTTCCTTATGCTGTGCATCATACCAGTTAAATCATTTAATACTAAAGAATTTATTTTTTCCATTGAAAGGCCTTTTTGAAAAGCTGATCAGTGCAAAAGGTTTCATATTCTAAGGTTAAAAGGGCCACTAGCCTGCACATTCAGCTCCTTCTCTTACTTTGCCGTCTAGAGAAACGTGGCTAAATCAATCTCAGCTTCCTCAAATAAAGTATACCAGACTTGGTGCTTCTGTATCTGCACATTGCAATTTTACTTCCCACGGTGGCAGTGAAGCAGTGTGAGACCTTGTCAAACCTTATCAGGGAGTGAGCATGAAGATCAGGATTCCCCAGCCTGGGGTGCCACACCCCTAAAGTCCTGACTTCAAAGCAACTCCCCCATGCCTCCATTGGGAAGAGCACATACTGCAGTATCTATGACTGGAATTTTTTCTTAGCCTTTTTTTTAGCCCACACTTCACTTAATGCCCTAAGCATCTCTGTGCATTTCCCTGGCCCTTCAGTCAGTATATGCCTCCTGTCTCGTGTGCTGCCTCCTGTAACTGCCACATTTCTGCCAGATTCAGTTCAGAGTTGATCGTCAAGATCTCCCAGCACCTCTTAGTTCTTCCATGTTCTTTACCTGTGGCTGAACACAAGGCATTTAACCTCTCAGCTTTGATTTTTGTCACTTGCAAAATGGGGAAAATAATCTTTAGTACTTGCCATGAAAGAAGTCAATATTTATCATTGATAACCAGAATGTAAAATCCAAGATATCACACTTGGGTCTTCATCTTTCTTCCTTCAAAATCGATTGAAAGTTCTCACTGACTCAAGGAGAGCAGCATGTAGCCTTTACTTCGTTATGAACCTAGAAATGCTGTGATGACTGAGGTACTAAAGCACTGACAGTCATTGGCTTTTAGATAGATGTTCAGTAGCAGTTATGACTTATCACCACTACTGTCTCAGAAAAGAACCAGGAGAATTAATTCAATTTCGGTTTTATCAGAGAAAGACCTTTTTTTTTTTAAAAAAAAAAAAAAAAGGGAGGCATCACTCTAGTAGTTGTATCTTACTGCATGAATAAACCTGTTCCTGTTCACATAGCACTCACTGAGAGTGTGAACTGGCTTCCATGTCATAAGGAAAAAGCTTTAATTAACCCTTTTGATGTCCCTCAAATTAAATGATGGGGAAGATTTCAATCTAGCATAATGCCAGTCTGTTCAAATCTGGAACCACAGATTGATTTCTGTAGGCAACAACAATGTATGGGGGAGCGGGGGGTGGGGTTGACTTTTGTTGGTTTTGTTTTTTTTTTTTTTACAGACAACAACTGCAATAACAAAAATGTCTTTATTTTTCACCTTAGGAGTTTCTAGTCCAGAAACACAACAGGGACAGAGCCAATAAGGCAATAATTTACAACTGCGAGGGTTGGGGTGGGGGGAACACTACATAGTTGCACAGGCTCCTGTTTTGACTTCATTTGAAAGGTTCCATAACTACCTTTCTAAGGAACTTTAGATACATGGCCCACATGTATCTAACTTTATACAAGTTTGTATAAATATCTCACTTCAGGATGAGTTCAGTCAGAAAAGAAGAAACGCGTGTGTGTTAATAGTGAGGTACTTCTAGGAACTACACATTGGGACTGAGTCAGGTGACTCAGATTACAGCCAGAGTAAAATGCCACCTCTGCAGGTGCAGTCAGACCCTCTGTCTTTTCAATCAGGATATGGATGCAAAATGTCTGCTCGATCAAACCAAGCATGCGTATATAAATACGATTTTAGTCAAACTTAAGAGCCACACCATGTCACAGAGCTTGTAAAGCTCCTGAGCTTGCCTCGTTTGACTCTCACATTCAGAAGTAAAGTGAGCACAAATACACAAATGGAACAAATCCACTCTGGTTCCTTTGGGATGACAGCATATCCCTCAGCCAGCTTCAAAGATGACGTCTGAGTGCTCCAAGCAGACACTGAGGCCAGCCTCAGATGAATTCTCTGCTACAGTACCAAATTGGAACAACCTATTTCAGGCCTGGTTCCCTCTGAGATGATAAAATTAACAGTACACTTCTCACGGTTGTGTATCCTCAGTATCTGAACCTATGCTGTGCCACTCAAGCTGCTTCAGCAATAAGAAAGCAAAACTGAAGGAATGTCTTCTGCAGAAGTGTACATATTTTTGCTTTTATTTTACAGTGACAACATAAGGGCAGTCAAATTCTTAGACTCCATGGACAGGTAAAAGAAGCTTTCATATCTCTGATTAAATCAAGCATCTTTCAATATGAAAAGACCTGAGCATTTTCCTGAAAATATCTTCAGCTTCAAAATGATTGATGTCCCTCCTGGATGGCAAAAGACAACAGCAATCTGGAAGCAGTTATGTGTAAAGGAGGGAAGGAAGAAAGGAAGGAAGGAAGGCAGGAAGTAAGGAAGGAAGGAAGGAAAGAAGGAAGGAAGGAAGGAAGGAAGGAAGGAAGGAAGGAAGGAAGGAAGGAAAGAAGGAAGAAAGGAAGGAAACCTACAGCGTGTTTCCATATCAACATGCATGTGCATTTACACACAAAAATATCCCTCCACTTTTTAATAAGGATTTTACTAGACATTAATGTTTTAGGAGCAGCCATAGTACAAAGGAATGTTCAGCAAGATATGTTGTTGGTGTCTTTTATATGATAAGATAGGAAAACACAAATGTGGGATACCTCTGAAAAGAAATAACACTCCTTTATATATAGCATTTCTTTATAAAAGAATACAGTTAGATTAGAGAAAGCATCTCAATGTTTTAAATTGAATATTTCCCTTTCCAAAATGAAAAAAAAAAAAAAATGCAGAAGATAGATAGGTATCTGATTGCTATTCACTGGTTTTCACTCGTTGAAGCATTCTGCCAAGTTAATGCACACAAGTTGCATGCACATATGTGGCTTGAGGAAAAAAGCTCTGCTTTTTAATAATGACTCTTGTAATTGGACCTCTCAATACATGCAAAATTATCAGGCAGTGCATACTAAGAATATTAGTTTAATTCTTCAGATACGACTACTTTTTCTCACAATGACTTTTCAGAAACATGTGGTATCCTAGAATCAGCCATGCTTGTTTTACCCCGTTAATCAAGTGTCCCTTTTGGGCTTTGTCCCAGTTGAGTTTGCACCTGCAGACTTTGAGTTCTGGAAATCCATGCTTAGTCCCAGGGGTTCATCATCCCCTGGGATTTATAATTCCTGGTGTTTAGCATTCTCTGGGTTTATAATCCCAAAATATCAACCACTATGGAAGTAGGATACTGCTGAGATTCAGTGTAGCAGGCAGAAAACTGTAATAATGTATGTAGATAATTTCTCAGCATGCAGTGTTCCTTCTTACGGTGTCACTGAACTATAAAAATCAAAGGTTCATCCAGCTTCATAAACTAAACAGGAGTAGGGCACCGTCAGCATGTTTAGAGGCACAGTCCTTGACAGTTTGAAGGCGGCTACTGCTCTCATAGACAGCACTGTGGTGTAGTTCAGGGGTTATGTAGGAACGGAGACAGTTCCCAAACTGCAAGACAGTATTCATCTTGCCCTGGGGATCCTCTAGTTGCATGATTCTGAACTGTGGCATACTTCTTGTTCTCTGAGCTAAATAATAGACTTTTACTCTTCTATTTATTTTCATTTTATAGCTCTCTGAAACTACCTTAAAGGAGGTTGTAGTGAGGGGAGCGTTGGTCTCTTCTCCCAGATAACAACAAATAAGTGATAAGACAAGAGGAAACAGCCTCAAGGCGGTCCATTGGAGGTTTACATTTGGTATTAGGAAACGTTTCTTTACCATACAGGTGGTCAAGCATTGGAACAGGCTGCCCAGGGAAATGGTGGAATCATCATCCCTGGAGGTATTTAAAAGACATGTGGATGTGGTGATCAAGAATGTGTTTTAGTGGTGGATTTGGTGGTGTTAGGTTAACAGTTGGACTTGCTAGTCTTTAAGGTCTTCCCCAACAAAAGCGATTCTGTGATTCTATGATCCTATTTACTAGTCTTGAAACAGACGTTAAGCAATTTTTTGCAACTTGTATGTATCTTTAAAATTACAGAGGCATGTAAATGGGACACATCTACTCAAGTCACTACTTGAAACTTCACTGTGTCCATCAAGATGACGCTGCTCCTTGTCCAAATCTTAAAATCCATGATGCCATATTCTTTAGAAAACCTTTCAAAATAGGGCCATCATCCAAAAAATAGCAATTTTTTTCACAGTGAAAACAGAGAAAAACATGTTGCCAAAGGAAAAACAAGAAAAGAAATTGCATTTACCTTATTTATTTTTTAGAGCAAGATGACTGACATTATTCTACTCCTAAGTGGAGGAGGACATTGAAGTGTAGCAATAAAACTTGTCAAGAATACCGGCAAATGAATTTTTGCTGAAAGTTGTTAAAGGAGTAACCATAATAAAATAGAAAATAGAACCTTACAGATATACATGGATATAGAAGGCAGTGGGCAGAAAGGGAAGGGGCTTTCAACCAATTCATTTTTATTCCAGAAATATTTTATCATAAGGCAGTGGAATTTAAAGCTGTAACAATTCTTCTCTATAATGCTACAGTTCTGTGTGAATCATGTCCGTGAAGACACATGCCCAAGTGTTGCTGTATTGATGTGATGTTAATTAAAGAGACAATATTTTTGCCAATCATATTTTCTCTTTGCATCCATTATTCATCATGTTCAGGGGCACATGTTAAACTGCAGACAGTTGTTATTTAGATTATATGACTGCATCTCTTTTATGCTCAGCCAGCACAAATAGTATTATTTAAAACAAATACAAAATAAAATATTTGCATAAAGGATTAAAAATGCAGACATTGATCAAGTTTGTCTGTACTATGGGTGCATAGCACACCATGTTCTAGGTATTTCTTCTGAGCATGCCTGCAACATCTCATTCAAGCAGTCTTAGATATCTACTTTCCATGAGAAAAACACAGAATAAACTTTGCATTTATGCCTACAATTTAACTGGAGCCTATTTCAGAGGGAGGAGGGGGTGATTAAATTTCCATTATTCTTCCTTTCTTTTTTTTTTACCTGGCAAATTTCTAGTATAAAATGCATGAACAGTACAATGAGCAAATCTCTAAGTCTCCTGTATCCCTGGTGAGTTGTTCAGCCATGGGGATATACAATCAAGCACCTTCATGTTTGCTGTCCTAAATCCATGAATCTTGAATCCCTGGGTGCCCAAGTGGCCCAGTTTCAATAGCATAAGAAAATTTTAGAGCATGGGCTTTTTTAGGTTAATTCTTTCCCTCTGTTTCTTGTTCAACATAAAGTTTGGTATACCATAGGCATTTTGCCCTTCACTTTTTTGGTCTTTGATTACTAGAGAGGTGTCAGAGAGTAGCAACTGTTTGAGTGCTAAGGCACTGACTCACAAGATTGAAATTCAAGTCCTTGCTCTGAAACAGACATCCACATCTTACCCCGAGCAAGCCATAGAAGCAGAGCATGCCTCAGTTCTTAACTGTAAAATGGAAAACAGAAAAATCTTTAAAACCATGCCACATAATATAGTAGAGTACATGACACAGTACATCGCAGAATATGATAGGCAATCATATCCTATGGCAACAGCAGCTATATTCACACTGTAAATATAAACTAAGGCTAGTTAATCCCTGAGAGAGGGGCATCATTTTCACAGAAGTGTCACAGATTTCAATCAGCTTTAATGCCAATTGACTATAAGTCACTTGTGATCCCTCTATTGGCATCAGTCTGCTTTAGGCTAAGCTCTTTCACAACGTTGTGATATTTGGGCTTCCCGTACTGAAGGTATTTCAATTAATTTTAAAAGATCATTGAGATTTTTTCCCACCATAAATAATTCCATCCGCTTCTGTAAAACCCTTTGTTTCCAGCCCTTCAATTTTTGGCATGAAATAGCTGCCAATATCCCTTCTCACAACTGAATGAAATACAGAATGGAAAGCAAAATGGAATAGGAAAAGAGAAAACGGTAATGCCAGTGAGAGTTGCAAAAAGCAATAAAAACTCCCAGGATAAAAAGCCAGCGTGAAAGATGCAACAACAACAAAAAGAAAAAAAACCAAAAAACCAACAACCAACCAACCAAACCAAACCAAAAAAACAAAAACCAAAAACAAGCAGAAAAAAAACCCCAATGAAAAAAAAACCAAAACAAAAAGAGCCCCCAAAAACCCCAAACGAAACAAAACCAAACCAAAACCAAAACCAACAACAACAAAAAAGAAAAATAAACAAAACCAAAGCTGACATCAAAAACTCCATACCTGGAGTGGAAGTTGGAGAGTATTTGAGTAGCTGCTAATCAAATATTCACTGTTAAGCAAAAGAAGAAGTTTACTGTAAAAAGAAAATCAAAACTGAAGCCACATGGGAGAGAGAAAGGGAGCATGTTTGAAATGGAGAAAAAGAACCAAAGGACGGGAGCACTCTGCATATTAAAAGTCTCATAGATTTGACACATGACACATGGACACTGGTGAGTCATTCCTTTAATGGTGGACATTCCTTTAATGCTTAGCTCCACTAGTTTTCACTGGCTTCAAGAAAACATCACATCATATGGCGCCTCAACCTGTCATGAGATCCTTAGTTGCATCCCCATTACTTTTTACCCTCTGCCAACAGAGGGCAAAGACATTCAATTTCCTAGCTTTCCATGCCTCTTTGTCCATAGGTGCTTCCTTACAAAGACAACACTCATAATTTACTGAGAAGCTTCAAGTTTGTCACTGTATTGCAGAGTACAGTTTTACCCCCACTAAGGCCTCTAATTTTTTCCAAACCAGTTGTGTTTCTCATAGATAGAATACCATGAGCTTCTTAGCATTAGTTTTTAGGGCACAGACAGCGTTATCATGTCAGGAAGCAATGTATGTTACAAAAAAATGCCACTATTAACTGTCTCAGTACGTCCCAAGCGTTCGTCTATCTGAAAAGCTTAATGAATTTAGGTGTATGACCTCAGGTTTTTCTGCACTTTTCCCACTCCACCTTCATCACCAATCATTCCTGAGAGGTCCCAGCATTGCCCCACAGAAGATACACACTCCTGCTCTTTCTTCACCTGTTATAAAAGCAGCTGAAAATGTACCAAGCAGTCCCCGGAGCCAGCCAGGGCTGGTGGAATGCTCAGCACCACAGTGTCAGTCCAGCAGGACACCTGCATCCAGGCAAATATCATCAGCATTCTGCTTCAGGGGACACACTTGCAAGGGGACACACACAGATTGTCACAACAGTCCATAATGCTCCCTACATAGTGGGAGCCCTCTTCGTGTAATATAAGGTATGTATACACACACATGAGCATGTTTGACAATGACTACATATTTGTGTGGAAATATTTATGAAATATTTTCATTTCTAGAGAAAGACAAAGTACATTCAGCTGGCCCATAATGCATTCTGCTCTCACATTGCTCTAAATCTTAATGACCAAGGTCAAGAATAAGGGTGTAAATATTCACATATTTTGGAAACAAAATAGATTAAAATCACAGAATATTAATTATATTTAAATTTTAAATTTGAATTTAATATATGACTTTATGATACAATTACTTTTACTGAAGATAAAAATATAAAAAAAAAAAAACACAAAAACCTGTCAGCTTTGTTCTTTGTCTATATTTTTAAAAGCCTCTGCAAAACTCCTGTGACAAGATCCACTTCTCACACAGCCTAATTCCTTTTACAGCTCTGAATATTGCCATCTCAGGATCTAGAAGGTTGAGAGACATGTTTTTTTGCAGATGGCATGAGAGAAAAATCAAGATGTGACGTAGAGAAAGATGTTAAGTAGCAACAGACTAATGGAGAACATTTTGTCCTACTTTTGAGGAGCACATCAGGAACAGCTTGCTTTTATAGTGGAAGTATAATCACTGGCACTATATGACTGCTGCAAGCATTGCTCTGCACTAATCACTACCATATTATTGTGAGTTTTGCTGAGCATTCTGTAAAAGATACATTTCATTCCTTTTTTTTTCTTGGCACTTATCTTGAAAATTAATCAGATATAGCAAAATCTCTAGACAATAAATAATGATTAAGCTGTAGCTTTTAACATTCTTGATAAGTTTCAGAGATTTATTGCTTTTCGTTTTACTAACTGCCAAGAATCAAAACAATGGCTAAATCTATGTATGGATTTCCTTTAGGTAAATCACAATAAGTAAATAGTAGAAGTAAGAGATGTCTTTGGTGCAAATGCATCAAAGCCTTTAAGAACCTATTTTTAAATCTGCAGCATTCACCCATTTTTACCATAATAAAGGCCAACCATTTTGAAGACTGATTTTTTAAAGATATATTCACAAACTTCTATTCAGATATTGATCCAATATCCATACAGAGTCCTTGCAAACGCAGATGACAAGAAATCTATTTAAAATCAGTCTTGCCATATAAGTTTTAAGGAGTAAAAATTTTTAAAAAATCTACAAAACCAAATATTAACTGCTCATCCAATTCTCTCCTGGGCAAAGAAAGAAAGAGAGAGACAGAGAGAGAGAAAAAAAAAAAAAAACAACAGCAAACCTGCAAGTAATACTTTCCAATCGTATTACAGAATATTCTACTGAGCAATCCTCATTTAGTATTTAGAGAGTTAAAGACATTCAAGATTTGCCAGATCAGCTTGTGTATACCCAACAGGGATACGCTTTTTATATATGACTGATGGGTTGGGTGATCGTGTAATCTGCTAAGCTTCTGGACCTGCTAAGTGTGAACTGGCTCTTCCAAAATCTGAGCAGAAGCAGATATTTACGAATCTAATCACAGTTTGCCACCTGAGAAAACTGGCCTTTAGGAGTGAGCCCTTACTCTGAAATCATTGGGAGAGCAGCCATTGACTTCAACAGATCGGTATCTTACCATGGATTAAGTCTGGTATAAAGTGAATTTTATTTCTACCAAGTTGATTTTCAATTAGAGGAAGGAAATCTGATTATTCTTTTCCTAAAGCATTAAGGGTACCTCGGATTTTGGTTTTAGGTATTTTCTTTTTTTTTTTTTTT
>VZRR01008845.1:137953-151047 GCA_013398015.1 Oreocharis arfaki | reverse complement strand
TTTTTTTTTTTTTGTCTTCTGAATGGATTTGGACATGCAAAGAGAGGTAAGGAAAGTGTTTCCTCTAGGATACAAGTGGTTTATTTTCTGTCAGCCTTCCATGCTGTTCAGAATTTGTCACAGAATCCCCTACAAGCTCAGCATTTAAGAGAAAGCTCACCACAGCCACTTGGAATCTTCTTAATACTGTTTCAAGACAATATAGATTTTATCACAATCCATTTCTCATCTTTACCAGGTGTTCCTTAACCAACCAACCAACCAAATAAATCAGGAAAATATTTCTGGTTTATTTCTTGCCTTTGTCTCTCCTTAACAGAGGAAAATATCCTTCAGTGTTTCAGAAGTCTAAAAATCATCAGAAGTCTTAAAACATCTCACAATGCTCCAGAATAAAGCTGAAAGCACAAATAATGGCATATTTCTATATATGTATACACTTCAATCTACAGTTCATATCAATATTCAATTGTCTCTTATCTGTCCTAGTCTTATAGATATGCACACATATATACACATGTTATTTGTTTTCAAGCATGTGAGGAACCGGATTGCATTCCCTTGTTCAAATGAGATGCGCTCCCAGCTGCAACAGCCATCAAGTTCCTCTGGCTTTCAGCCATCTTCGGGCAGAAGTTCATTTGTACCAGCAACTGTAGCAGCTTAAGGAAAGGGCATCCTTGGGGTTTGGCTTGTGTAAATGGGTCTGTCCATGGCCACAGCACAGTGGAGCCTCCTCTCATGGCAGAGGATTCTCCAAGGTCCTCTGGGACGTGCTCCCCTGGTGGTGTGGGGTGGCGGGTTGATGTAACAAAGGAGTCGATTTCCCAGCGGTGTTTTGGTAAAGGCAAAGTTGCTGGTACCCCCTTAAGAAATGTTTCCCATCACTTCAAAAACACTATCTGTGGGAAGGCTGTTCCTCTGACACATGAAGCAAGCTCACCCTGCCCAGACTGGGAGTGTTAGGGATAAATGCTGAGTATGTATGTGCACGTGTGTGTAACATCCAGCCTCTTAAATTTTAATTGAGCTCATACATAAGTTTCTCTGGTGATGGTGAAAGTGTCGGAAATACAAAGCATGCACACACATCTCCCAGCAAATGAAACGTGTCAGCAACTGCTGTAATCAATAACAATATAATATTCTTTCCTAAATAACAGTACAGCAGCAGAAGTGTGTAAGACAGTGATGAATTATTCAGCAGGTCTGCTTTGCTGCTACACTGCTCCTTCCATGCTTTAAGCTTTTCTACAGCTGAAACACCTGGCACAGCACTCTCTGACGTCATCTTCTTCTGAATACCTAAATCTATTTCTTCCCTCATATAAAAATTAAGCTACCTAAGTTCCTGAAGCTTTAAACAGTCTTAAATGGCAAAATTGTATGATGTTCTGAAGTTTTTAAGTGCCTTATTTCTACTTCATAGCTTCGCATGGAGATTTGCTATGTATGTTAGCAGGCAGCTGCATATTAAATATTTTTGAAAGTAAATGCTTCAGACTATGGAGAATTTAATTCACTAGAGGGTGTATGATATTCTGGACAAAGTATTCATTAAAAGACACAAGGCAGGTCTATTCAAGGGGTTAAAATGAAAGCCCAGGTTATGAAATGCTTACTTAAATTGAACAGTATGCTACTCCCATGGAGATACTGCTTGGTATTGCCTAGAATAAGAACACAGTAATTTAGTTTTGTTAAATAAAGTGATGCAAGGTATTTTCAGTCACCTAATTCTCTAAAAATGCACATATATATAAATGGAAGGAAAGTATGTCTCGCAGCATCTAATTGAATACAGATTATTAAATGAACTTTATAACAATGAACAAGCGTCAAAAGTTAAGATATACAACTGTGGCTCACAAAAGGAAGGTAATTTCTTCAAGACAGACAGGAAAATCAAGTTGAAACATTTTTCTTACAATTTTAAAGAAAAGTTAATAGATTTTATTTCTGTTGTGTTTATTTGCGCTATTCTGGAAATTATTTAAATCTTTGTCTGGACAGCAACACATTTGTATCTAGAGATATTAATCTAATCTGCCATTCTCCCAGAGATGGAGAGATCCCTCTTAACGTATTTAATGTGCTGTGCACAGCTCACTTTTAAATGCCACGAGCAATACAAATCCGTCATCTCTCCTTGGGAAGCTGCCTGATTCTGTAATACAGCTTACTGCTAAGTAGTTTCTCTGATACTCAAGCTATATTTCTCCTGCTTGATTCATGTTCTACTTCCCATTACTTTGCATTAACTCCCTCTGCCCCTGCTACTGAAGGAAGGAGATCTGATTCCTACCTGTAGTAGCTACTAACTAATTGCTGTGAAAGGAGCAGCAAGAAATAAATAACCCCCCACCTTGGAAGGTCACCTCTGTAGTCTCCCTGCCTTCACACGATTCCTTGGACACTCACTGCTGTCCATTGCCAGGAGCAGGACCCCTGCCATGACCTCAGAAAGCTGTTTCCGTCTCCTAGGAGGCACTGCTGGATCACTACTGAAATAACTCAGCATTCCTGGAGGAATATGGTATTTTTAAATAGGCAGCGCATTAAGCCCCGAGCTCTTGCGTAAGAAGGGTTTCTAACAACAGTTCCAGGCAGAGCCCAGCCTGCCCAGTGCCATGTGCCTCTCAGCAGCCGACGCACAACCTCGCAGTGCAGCACCGAGCAGCGCTGCTGCTGAGGAGCAGAGAACGCACGTGAAGGGAGGTCACAAGGTTTCGACCTAGATTTCAGTCAGCAGGAGTCTGCATCAGAAAATAAATTTGGATGTACTTCAGCGCCCTTGACAAAAAGGCGACAGGCCTGAGTGAGGGAGGAAAACAAGGCACAACCTTGCCTTTGCACCACTATGCGTAGCCGAGGGATGGAAAGTGGCTACGCCTTTGTTTTTCTGCAGTGCTCTCTGTGAGCATGCATTCAGGAAAAAAGGATCTCCTGTGTCAAGCAGACTGCCACTTTGAGCAGAGAAAATAGCTACCTGGTTCATGACTGCTGAAACAGAAAATACTTGTTAAACAAGCCATTAAATTTTAATAGTAAAGTTTTGAAAAGTTGGTTGGGAAATCTATGCAAAAATACTTATGCAAAAACACTTCTGCAAAAACACTTACACACTAATTATACTTTCCTACCAGAATCCTTTCATGTCTCTCTCTGATTCTGGAAGCTGAGACATGACCTGTCTAGTCACCATCATCATTAGAATAGGTTGACAAAGAAACAATTTTTTTGGAGTGCTTTTTATAACTTTGGCAAATGGATATTAAATTACTGCAAGTATTCACAAATGCAGTTACTCTAGCAACTCCAGAACATGAACGAGAAACAAAATGCATTAAATATAAATAAGTACATGATGATCATAACTGTCCGTCCCTGTATCAAAGTGAATGAGCAAATAATATCAGTTCTTCTACATAGAAAATAACTGTTTTCCATAAATCTTACATGTCCTTAGGAAAAAATAAAACTCTTTTTTCTGCTATACAGAGGAGGATAATTTGCTAAAGGAAACAATGACAAGACCACATATGAAAATATATTGGTAACTGTTATCTGCAATTCTTCAGCGAAATGATAAATCAGGTTATATAATCTCAGGTGACAATTCAGATCTATTATAACTAGCATCTGTGTTTATCCAAATACTTCTAATCTTAAATCATCACAACTATTACTGTCTCCTTCAAGTTCCAGTGAAATTTGTATATTAAATAGTGCTCATAAAACAAAGTTACAATTTGCTAGCTGAAAATGGTACAACAATGAAATGATCTAATCTTGTTTTAAAGGGCTTTCAACAATGGTTGCAGTAGCTCATTTTAACTATACTACTTGCACTAGAGCATCTTCACAGAGAAGACCTAATTTCTTTTAATTTCTTGTATTATTGAATTTATTTGCAACACTGAACTGAAAACTTCCCTATCTTAAATTTACTAGTGATAGTCTTTGCTGTGAAACTTTTACAGGAATTTTCATTAGTAAAGGCATAACTAAAGCAACAGAGGTTAATGTCCAAATTATATCTGGAATACAAAAGAACAGAAGCCAAACTTTGAATTATTTTTGACTGCATATGGAAATCCAGAATTAAATCTACTTCTTACTCCCACCTTGACACAGGCAGACCCTGTTGACAGGACAGGAATTTGCTTAAAAAACAAAAAAAATGTTTGCAGCACCACAAGCCCTTGTGTAGACAGACAGATGAGGGAACAGATCATTGGCAATGCATCCTTCAGCTGAAGGAGACCTTGTAATGGCTGTGTAGGCAGAGAGCATGTTGAGATGGGAATGTGTTGGGCAGGAAGCTTTGATAGGAACAGAGAAATCAGACCAGAATTTGAAATAATCTTTCTAAAACTGACACACAAAAACAGCTGAGTACTTTAAATCGCAAAAAGAACCATGACAAAATGATGATGATGTCTGCTACCTGCTGGATTAACTGCCAGGGTTTCCAGTGTGGTGTCCCTGTACTTCATGCTTCTCCTTTTCCTTGGTAGTTGGTCTTAGCTTCCTTTTTCATAGATATAACACCAAGTAGAAGCTTTCCTCCAAAACTACCCAATTTCATACAATTGTATCTTTGCTTCTGGGTTCTAGGAATTATGTGACATATAACCACAACTTCACCAGAGTTCAAAGCTTTTCTCTATGCACACTACTGAGACACCTGTCCTAATGAAAACAAATAAAATGGCGAGGGGGAAGATGGGGAGGGTGGGTGTTTGATGAGCTTATTTGATAAGCAACTGAATAGGCTTAGGGAGGCATGTGTCCATTTTCCACTATTTGTACACAACTCTTATGTCATCTTTGCCAAGTCACTTAATCCAGCATGTTTGCCCGCTCAGAGCAAAGGGCAACAACTTCCTATTTCACAGAAGACAGCAATGTTAACTAAATTCAAACTATCACGCTGAGGTAGTGCAGTGGTGAAGACAACAACAGCTTCCAACCACACTTCTGATGCCTCCCAAGATGACATATCTGTTACTCACTACCCTGTAGGAGCTCAGCCTCTGGAGAGTCCTTCCTTGAGAGACAGATCCAGGTGATACAGTCTCTTTCTCGCAAAGCAGTAAGCGAACACCTAAGTCCAATGCTTCATAAGAAACTCCCTTGTCCTGAGGTTAATTTTAAAAACAGTGAAACAACTAAATATGAAAATTCTAATTGGTCTGAGCAAATCTTTTTTACTTGAGGCTGGAAAAAATAAAATGTGAAAATCTGTGTAAAAATAGGGATTTGTCCTTGGAGATACTTAGAAATACATTCTTTCCATGTGTATTAAACTCTTCTTCAGCTGCAAGTACTTATTCATAGACACTCTCAGACTGCTTAGAGCAGTTTGTTTTTTTAAAAAAGACAACTTTAGATAATAAATCTGTATACACCAGTTCTAAACTGTCAGCACTCACAAAAAACATTCATTTAAAAAATAATTTTCCTTCTCATGATCATTTTTTTCATGGCAAATAAGTAATTCTAATTGGATTTTTCATCTGATATGATATACAAATGTATTTAATGCAATTTGTTTTGCAGCAGTTCACATTACCTACATTAACAAACAGAAAAACAGTTCCTGAAATTTATACCATTAAATGGAGAAGAAACAAGGTCTGTAAACATCTTGGACACAATTCAGTTCACTTAAAAACATTTCAAAAGCTCTTTGTGGTTCACCTCACAAAGCTTCTGGTCCACAAGGCTCCTGCTTCAGATGTCTCCAAGTGAGATGCATGATGCATGCACAGAAAGAAACATGACCGTATAAAGGGCTTTATTTTACAGCACGTGCACAAGAAGATTTTAACATAGTGTGCAGCCTTTTGGCAGTGCTGCAGTAAAATCTATATTCTCTATCCAACTATCGGTATTCACTGTCCAACTGCAGGACAATGTTATGGCAAGGCATTTATCTCATTGGTTCAGGTAGTCCCTAAACTACCTGGAATCACAAAAAGCCCAAGAATCCCTGAAAAAAAAAAATTATTCATCTCATTGACTTTGCTTTCCCAATTTAGGATAGATTTAGGCACCTGCTTTGGAGGTGCTTCTGTCCATTGACTGCAAAGTGAATCAATGACCGCTGTGGTATTAGTGTGGCAGCTCCATGAATCCGAAGAGCTCCAGGCCAGCGTCTGTCTGTGGCATCTCCCAAAGTACACAGAAAAAGTCATCACATAGCTTTCCCCATCTCACATATTCACGGTTCTCCCCTTGTCTCAACAACTGTCACTGTGACACTTAACTACAAATGTTAAGTCCTACTTACGAAAACGATAATTGATTTGGTCTGATCTTTTCATCACGTTCCTTGCCATATGCTCCTTTAAAGATTGGCTCCTCCGTATTATTTACTTTGCCATATAATATATTTTTGTTAATGTTCAAAAAAATCACTGCTGACCTTCCACCTTTCGATCATTTGTCTTTCACACTGAGTTTTATTTCTCTCTGATAAGCCTGTGAGCCCAGCTTCTGTATGCTATTCACTTTCAAACAAATATCTCTCTTATATCCTTATGGAGCTTGGTGAAATGTCTCCTAGTTACCCATTTAGAAAGCTAATCCATTTTTTTCCCCCAATTTTCACTATTAAGTGTCCTCTACCATACTGCAACTCTTCTTTTTTTTTTTTTTTTTTTCTTTTTTCTGTTTTCCATTGTCCCTTTGGTTTCATACAGATTTGAATTCTATTTTATATGTAAGTGTTGGAGGCAGGACACATCTTTTAGAACTCTGTATAGAATCCAGTCAATGAATTATTTCTAGGTGTTATACAGCGAAAAAAAACCCAGGGAATAGAAACACCAACTTTAAAAATTAGCATTCTTTCCTGATTCCCATGCCTTTCTTTGAAAATGGAAAGCATGCTGTTCTTTTTCTAAATTTGCCTAGCTTTCCCACTTTACTACAATTTAAAACTGGAAAGCTTTGTGAATTGTTTTTGATAGGTACATAAATTTACTACATTACATGTTGAAAAAAAAAGTGTCCAGCTTTGTCAAATATAATTGAATAAAAGCATCCTAATTTTGGTTCTTGCACTGGTGTCTCAGCAGAATGTTCTTCTTGTTCACTGTTAGAACAATAAATATGGAACAATAATTTTAATGGTATTCTCTTTTATAGCAATCTGATGGGGTGAAGTAATTGCTTTTGCTGCTCACAATATCTGTAGCTAGATGAACTTACAAGGAAAGCACTTTAGCCTTAGAGCAAAATTATGAATATGTATCAGGCTCCTGCATTACATTTATTGTCTCCAGTACACAAAAATCAACTTTGGCATTACAAGATGAGAGAATAACCAACAAACTATCTCCTGAAGTAGAAAACTATTATTTAAAGTGACAGTTTCACCCCTCTTTTTCTCTAAATAAGGGACAAGGGTCTAAACCAATAATCTATCCTTTTTCACCTCTCTCTGTAACCTGCTCACAAGGAGACTGCCATTAGGCATAGCACTGCTGACACCAACATTTTTATACGATACTTCTGATGACAGCTATTAATGCACCATCAATAAGAGACTTACAATACTAAACATGCATTAAGCAGCTACTACTTTCTAGCTGTCTGGAATTTCTCTAATACAATCAAGGGAACTGGCAGAAATCCTAGTTTGCCATCACACACAGACCAGAAGAATTTCCATTCATCTAAAGCAGCAAGGGATAAGATTTTCTTGATGCTAATCAGGAGAAAAAATACATTTTAAAAGCAGATTAATCTTCAGATTAATAAATGGTTTAAGATCATACATTCAGAGATAAGATTACTGAAACCCAAATAACTGGATGAATGTACAGCAACTGACATAAACCTTCAAACGAAAAAAAAAAAACAAAAAAACAACTGAAAGGACTGCAAACTGCTAACCTAAATATGATGGGCTCTCACTGTGCATATCACTTACTGTCAGACAGAGCAAGTCTTCTGCACATTAGTTACGAGCCATGACAGAAATTTTATTCCTTCAGATATTTCTTAATGTGGAATATATGACTTAGGAATCATTTCAATACATACATAATGTCTCTACTTAACTTCCAGATGATATCACTTTTTGGCGCTGCTCTAGTATAGTAAAACAGATTCAGAACGCTGATATAAAATGCTTATAACCAAAGGAAAGGAAACAAAGGACAGGAAGAAGGAAAGACAGATGAAAAGAGTTACATGTACATTTTGAAAAAAAACACACAATGGCAGCTAATGCAAAACTAAGAAATATACAGAGAACCATGGAATAGGCATCCTAAGCCATATCAAAGCTATGTTTTTATGCAGTGTACTCAGAAAGAGTACTATATTCAAACTGCATGCCAAAAATACTAAGCATAATGAGGCAGCCAGCTCTTGTCAAAATCTATTCCTAAAAAAACCAAGCTTGTCATTTTCTAAAAATCATTATTTTCTGTGTGGACTTTTTCTTCATTTTGCTTTGATTTTTCCAAAGTTTAGGAAAGGTTTGTTTCCACATGTAAGACTCATCATTCGTGTTCGTATCTGGAAGCAGAGCCTAAATAGGAAAACTGAAAGACTTGTATTTTCACATGCATCTAAATACTGCTCATAAAATCCTGTCTACATTTTATTTTCTTTTGAAAAGGCAAGAGCTTATTAGATTGTTGCTGGGAAATTAATCCTTGCTTTTACTCCTTGTTTTGGCCCCTCAAACAGAAATTTAACTTTTGAAAGGTTAATTTTTACTATAATTGCTATAAAGAGGCTGCCCTGCACGAGAGCCTTGCTTCCTAGTCAGACAACGGCTTTATCAGAGAGCTTACTGTCCAGCCATTGAAACGGTCATGTCAATGTCAAGTTGAAATACCATCATCCTCATGCCAAGTGAATGAAAAAGAGTGTTCAGGCACTTACTGGAGCTAAGTCTTACTTTTCTCTCTTTTACAAGCTGTTTCTGAGCCAGCCTCACATTTGATACAAGCCAAAATTGTTGGGAAGCAAAACACGCGATGGTTTTGCTGCTGTATAAGGAAAAGCACTGTGAGCAACCATTTCTAATTCCTGCTGTTAGAAGGAAAATCTGTGGAGAAGGAACTTTTAGATCTTTCATAGCCACCATTAGTCACAGAACAGTATGTATTCTCTTCTCTTGTCAGATTTTAAAAAGTCATCTTTGTCGCAGTCATGCTCCCTCCTTTCTAGGTTGCATGGAGACAGAGAAAACCTGAGCATTTTAGAAGGCAATCCTTCCCCCTTAGGAAGGGGGTATCTTACTGTGACAATCCAGAACAGTAGGTGCAACCTCTCATATATCGAGCTGCTGTCGCCACTGGGTCCACTGTTTAGGAAACACAGCCATTGTTTCCATCCTGACTTTGGATAGTTAGGGTTCTGGGCAGAGGACTGTAAAGTTAGTGTCCTTTGGAGAGTTCTAAAAGCCTCAATTTACTAAGCATGAGATCACTGCAAGGACATCACTTCCAGGTGCTAGTATTGGCAGACACTGCAGCATTTCTGAATTCATAGGAGCCAACCCGTGTCATCTTATGAAATCAGTCTAAAGAATGATAAATTACCTTCCTCCATACTGAACTGGATCCAGGATAGAGCAGACTGTACAGGAAACTATCACTTTGAAAATAAAAATCCATCCAAGATACATTTTCAGGATTAGGTCAATTAAGAGATACTACATTATCTGTAGAATGTCTGAGAAAGACAGCAGGAGTTGAACAGCTACTGCCTTTCATCCAAGAGCTCAGGCCACTAAATTCTTCATGCTAAGGAGTTATGTGGATGGTGGGCTGGATGCAGGTGTGATAGTAGGAATGATGTTATGAGCTGTTTTCTTCTACAAGTTGTTCAAGATAAACAGAAAACTGGCTAGAATTTTTTAAACTGATTGACAGCAGAGAGTTGTAGAGTTCAGTAAGACTCCTTTGAAAAAATAATATATTCTTCCTGTTATCAAAACCAAAAAAAGCCTGCATTTTAAACTATTTTTAAAGAAAGAAGAAAAAAAAAACCCAAAACCAGAGAGGATGAAAGCTCCCTTTTTCATAAGTAATCAAGAACCTATTACACTGTGGTCAGCAATGCCTACAGAGAGAGAAAATATTCTGTTACCAGGAATCTTTGGTATTTATTACACAGAGAAGAAAGGGAATAATTTTTAGTCATGTTCATCTTAAAATTTCCAAACATGTGCCTACAAGAACTGTGATGCCCAGGAGCAAAGACGTCAGAATCTAGAGGATAACAACTTGTGTTTTAGATGAGATGCTTAGACCTATCACCCTTCTCACTGAGGCATCCCTGGAAAGATCAGGAGAAAAGACTGGTTCCATTCACATGCTCTGGACAAAACATGAGGCATTTAACACATATATTTTCAACTTATTTGCCATTAAAATATAAGGAGTTTTATCCACCCTTGAAGGAAAGCAACCCTGCAATGCTTAGATGGATTTGGATTGAGCTGCAAAACTATTTTTCACAGTATACATTTTAAAAATTGAAATGGCTTTCTTAAATGAAGGAAGGTTTATTCTTTCAATCTGAACTAAAAGTTAACTACAAGAACTGTTCAACTGTTCAACTGTGGTGAAGCAGATTAATTACTCTGCTCTTTTCTTTTTTTCTTTAGAAAAAGTTTTTTTCTGGTTAAAAAAAAAAAAAAGAAAGCTGAACAAACACAAGATAAAGTTTTGTGGAATAAAAAAGAGCAGAGCAAACAACTTACATGCAATCGGGACAATAAAGACTTGCTCTACTAAACTGAATAAATAAAGCAATCAGTTTTAAGAAAGAAAACTTTCTTCCCAATTACATAGATAATTTTCACCCCTAGAGAACTCATTAGTCCCAAACTGTATTGCATTCCTGTCATCAGCCAACACCACTTCTCAGTAAGGAGTTTTCACATGTTTAAAATATACATACAACTGTGTTCTTCTGAAAATGTGTCAGGTATTTCTAAGATGACAGATTATGTAATATTTTCTTTTCACTTAGCTAATTCCCATTCATTTTTACAGTGTAGCTACAAAGTTTAATTTTATCAGAAATGTACATATAGATTATAAAATACATTAAGTGTACACATTGACACAAATAGCTCTTCTTTGGGCATTAGCATAAATTCTGAGCATCAGAAGAAGTAACAGATGCTCCAGTGGCAAATGAGATGACTGGAAGCACCCAGAGAGTGCTGTACTGTGGCTGATACATACCCAGCTCAGACTCCCAGATCAGTCCTTCATATACAGCTCTGTGTATGCATGACAGTGTAGACTTGGTGGTCTACTGGCAGAAGAATTCATTCTAATATGATTTAAGAGAAAAGTGCCTCTCCCACAGCAATCTGACTCTCTGGGGATCTGTAGATTGCTGTGTACATGGGATGCTCTACTGGAAGTAAGAAAGAAGAGAGATGCTGTGGTCATGACACTGCATGTACTAACTGTGGCCTGTGCATCCCTTAGTTTAAAGTTCAGGTTTCAGGTGAACAGTGAATGCCAGATTACTATGTGAATTTTTTATCATCACTCCTTTTCTCCAGGGATCCTACTTCCCCAAGGACCTCATAAAAATATTTGCCCTGTCTCAACCTTTCATTTTGTTCCTCAAAGATCCATTGAAAAGGTATCTGTATCACAGCTGCAGTCCAATGTCAGCCAAAAACAAAGTACAAAAAGTTCTGCTGAGCTGTAACTCACTGCGCTAAGCTGAACAAAAGCTTCCTTCCTGAAGAATAGCAAAGGCTCTACTTCTGACAAAAGCTTGCTTTCTTTCCCAGCTCTTTAGGATTCAGCATCATGACTTCAGGGATAGATGTAGACGTGCAGAGGTTATGTGGAGTTTTCTGAGATCTGAGATTCAATTCCCATTACATTTCATAAATCACTGTGCTACTTGGGTATGATACTTTTATTTTTGGGTATAGAAATCAGCCTGATGAGAGAAACCTTTCAGTCGTCTTTGGAACTGGCATGTTGCTCTGGAGTTGTGTTCACCAAGTGCACTGTCATTTTCCTTTGAAATTCATAAATTAATTCAAGGTATTATATAGACAAAATTTTACATATGGTTTTACAATTGCTGTCATTTGAATGTGGCCTCTGCAAACACTGTAGGTCTGTTCCTGACAAATGCTGGTGCTGAATTTCTAGCCAAAATCTAAGCAAGGTTTAAATGTCTTGTAAGCTCCTTCCTGGATTTCTTTGTAGTAAACATAGTGGGAAGGATATCCTATGATTTTCAAGATTGTTTCGTGCTATGATTAGGAAGAATTCTTTTGCTTCAGTTTAAACACTGGAGATATCCTTTACTGTGATGTTGATTCATGCATATGTACTTGTTCTTTTTTCGGGGCCTTAAGTAATGGAAAGTAAAATAATTTGAAAAACTCATTCATTTTAAACTTGTGTCAAGAGGCTAAACTATACTAACTGCAATTTTAATCACAGAATATACTGGTATTTGTCTGACTTTATGAGGTACATGAAGTATAGGGCCTATTTGAAAGAAAAAGGTCATAAAAATAGATCATAAGAAATGGAATGTTTTCCAAATATAGTAAGGAGGCTCATGTTTTCACAAAATTATTTGGAGGAAACAATATTGAGCACTCATACTAGAAAAGCAATGAGCAGTGCAAAAGTAGAATTCTGGTGTAAAGATTAATGTGGTACAAATAAAAGATTATTGTTTGAGTTTTAAAAAATCTGTTTTAGCCTCATCTCACGAATAGCCACACATTTATTCTAACAACCAATTTTCATTCCCATCATAACAATCTCAAAGTTAAAAATTGTAGTTCAAAATTTACAGCACGAAAGACAGAGGAGTTGTTCTTCAAACCCATTAGTGTGGAATCAGACTTAAACCAGCTCACATTTAGGACATATTGTATTTTTCCCCACTGAGTTTATAGCACTAGGTCCATTTATTTTCTTAAGTGCACATAGTCTGTTGAAGTGTCCTGCAAGTACTTCAACCACATTAAAAAAAAAAAAAAAAAAAAAAAAAAACCAAAAAAAACAACACAAACAAAACAAAAAAAAACCCCAAAAAACAAAAAAAAACCAAAAAAAAAA